>JABFEA020000038.1:19820991-19831708 GCA_019775915.2 Cyphomyrus plagiostoma
ATATATACAGTAGAGAGAGAGAGAGGGAAAGAGAGAGAGGGAGGGAGAGAGAGAGAAAGAGAGAGAGAGAGAGAGACATGTACATGTACTAATATAAATAGTCAGTGAATGTGGAATATGATACAAAAGTGGAAATATATACATATTTAAGACAGTGCATGCTTGGGGAAATAGTATTTGAGCGAGTGTTCCTGGCCTTATTGATGAGGCGGGCCGCGGTGGGAAAGAAACTGTTACTGTACTGGTTTCTACAGCTGTCACCGTGCCTGCAATGGTCCTTTTTTATTATCAATGAATCTGCCACCATCTTCCTTTCCAGGAAACCCCAGCGTAACAATGAGTAATGTACAGTGCTGGCTTGCGACCCCCACCCACTTCTTTTCCATCCAGATAGCTCGTAGTGCCGTGGCATGCTAACGAAACCTGGTGGTGCTCGGAAGAAGGTGGTGCTGGTGGGGGGGGTCTTCAACGGTGGAGCATGCTCAGATCTCCAGCACACGCGTTTGTGTCCCCAGGCCGCCTACACTAGGTGAGATGTAGAGGATGTGGTGGTAGTGACTAATACCTGAGTGATTTCCTTCCAGGCAGGCATCTTCCTCTGAGCCGAGGTGGAGGGGAGGCCTTAATACTGTATACTGTAAATAGTCCCCGGTGGACAAACTGTCAATGATCGGAGGCCATCATCAGGTAGCAGAAGGACTAACGGCATATAGGTTTAGCCTGACAGCCTCTGGGTCCAGATTCTGGTTCCTACTGTTGCAGCAGTAAAATGTCACTTTGGATAAAGCTGTCTACTAAGTACCACAAACTGAATTTTTGTATGTACAAAATACACTGCATCTCATGGTTTGACCTTTGACATTTATAAATGGGTTGAGAAGAAAAAAAAAGAAGTGTTTCTTATAACGGAGAACATTAACCAAATTCTCAGCGGCTGATTATTCAAATTACACAATGGCAAACATTTCTTGTTTGCCAGAAACATGATCAAGGCTATAACAGGCATTGGAGCCTTAAGAAGAGCCTGATGGATATAAGCGACCAATCACGGAACTGGAACAGAAACAGGGCTGAATCATAGGGTCACGTGATTGCTTAAAGGGCCAGGAGAAATAAACCAGACATGTGCTATGTTTTGCTTCACACCTCTGGGACCAGAGTTCAAGTCTCCGCCTGAGTTACGTGTGTGTGGAGTTTGCATGTTCTCCCCGTGTCGTCGCGGGGTTTCCTCTGGGAGCTCTGGTTTCCCCCCCAAAGTCCAAAGACATTCTGACATAATTGGGGTTACTAAATTGCTCACAGGTGTAAGTGAATGGTGTGAGAGTGTGCCCTGCGATGGGTTGGCCCCCTGTCCTGGGTTGTTTCCCGCTTCGTGCCCATAGCTTCCAGGATAAGCTCCAGACCCCCCGCGACCCAGAAGGATAAGCGGTTTGGAAAATGAATCAATGAGTGAATGAATGTCTCCATGCTAGCTTCCTGTCCAAGGTGTCCCTTTGCCTTGGGCCTGTTGCTTCCTGAGAAGCTGACAGATGGGTGGGCATATCATCTCTAGGCTCACTGTGACCCATACTGAGTAAGCAGCATTCAAAGTAAAATGTATCATTCAGTGTTACATGCATCATTATGTATCATTACATCATTCATTGAATTAGTGGAGGTATTTAAATGATGTAAATATGATTTTGACTTAGTCACTATTTATTGTTAGCGCTCTAACCTCTGGGTGAAATTGTGTGCATATGTGTTCATTTGTTTATTAGTCAATTAATAAAATAAAATTTTAAAAAAACAAAGAATTAGTGCAGGAAGATTGTATTTAACAACAATTTATGTATAACTGATGCGCTACTCATTTGAGAGACACACCCAGAGGTGCCCTGTGGCTCAGCACGTTGGGATTGGTCACTATTTGAATCCTGGGGCCGCCAGACTGATGGTGCCATTGGGCCCCTGAGTAAGGCTCTTCACCCCCAACTCCAGGGGTGTGACACCAAAGCAAGGTGGGATAGGTGAAAAAGCAAGATTGCTGTAGCACAAATGCTAATGCATCTCCTACAATAGGAAAACACCCAGCCTGTTAGGCAAGGGTTCAAACCACGTATGAAGCTCCTTAGAACCACTGATGATGCCACAGTGAGGGCAGCATGACTGTTTGACAACAAAACTGATAAAATGTGGCAGCAAAATTCACCCAAACAACACTTTGAATGATTAAATACTCTCTTCAGATTCCTCCACATCACCTAGTTACATATTACCCAGCAAGGTTTCCTACAGGGTTTCAATATAGTTTCATAGTAAAGTTCATAATATAATTAGAACAGAATATATTAATTATAATTTCCATAGAGCATTAGGCCACTGCATTCAGATAAGGCTATTCCCTTTGAGCTGGCTAACCATAACAAAATGATAGACACAATCCTGTTTTTGGTTACCATTATAATAAGCAACTAATATTACACAATTCATACAACAACACTGGTTTATATGCTAGACATTAGGTTATGTTAATATCTTGAGATTATTAATTTTTAAATATTATTAAATGATTTATGCTTTTGTGATTCAGACTCAGCTACTCAAGGGATCGACCGAGGAGGAAGGATGATTGGCAGGTCTGCTGGTAATGGCAAGCAAGAGGCAATAAGGGCCAATAGTGAAATGACAAAGAGTCGAGCAGTGCATAAACCAGGAATGACCATTTAATGACTATTAGACTTGTAGAAGAAACCTATTAACATCTCCCAGCCGGAATCTCTGCAAACTTCATTATTAACAATTAATGCTAAAAAGCATTTGCTGGGCCCACAGAGAAAACATGAGCCTGCATACTCCTGGATCCTCTCCAAGTTGGAAACTCGAACTAAACCAAACTACTTGCAATACTCTGTAGGGCATGTCATCCACTCAGGTGAAAAAATAAATTGAATCCAAGAAAAAAAAGATACAGCAAGTATAATGATTTAGCATCATCTTCTAGAAGCTGAAACTTTGTCCGTTTGTTTGTTTGCTTGTTTGTTTGCTTGTTTGTTTGTTTGTGGTGCACTGTGTGTGGGAGACTGACATTCTAAAACATCCTTTGGCAAGTAACATTGCAAACCGCATGGTTAACAACCTGACAGGCCTGGCACTACCAAGGTCATGTCTGGAGGTCATTGACTGTCTTCTAAAGCAGTCTAGAGAGAAGAAAAAAAGAACTTCTGGGTATTGTATTTCACCATCATATCACAAAGAAGACAATACAATATAGGTAAAGGTAAAAAGCATATATTCCATGTTTTAAGCAGAATAGACTGATATATATGAAATGTACAGTACAGGCCAAAAGTTTGGACAGACCGTCTCATTCAATGTGTTTTCTTTATTTTCATGACCATTGGAAGATTCTCACTGAAGGCATCAAAACTATGAATGAACACATGTGGAGTTTTGTACTTAACAAAAAAAGGTGAAATAACTGAAAACGTTTTATATTCTAGTTTCTTCAAAATAGCCACCCTACCAATGGTGCTAAAATCTTAGAATCTCTCTCTCTTTCCAAACTTTTGGCCTGTACTGTATATAGCATACATTCTTATGTATCTTAATGGCTTTTGCTTGGGCACATATATAGCAAAAGTGTACTCTACAATGCTGTTTTCTTAACTGTCTACATAAAAAACACTTTTGCTGAAAGTTGATGGACCACAGGTTAACAAAAAGCGTGATAAGGCCCATCTTATCTAGATCAAATCTGTTTTTGTTTTTTGTATCTTTCACTTTGAAAAATATGATTCAGAAACAAAAATGGAATTACAGGACGCAGACCCCACTTCCTGAGTCAATAAGGCATGTTTCACAAACACTTCTGTTAAGGCAGACCTTCATACATTTTAGAAGTGCCATGTCTTAGTCATTATACTATCACAATTACACTTCTGAGCAAAACAACATGCCCTGCATCTCATCACACACACCAAAGTTGGAGCAGAGTCGATTCTGAGCATCACAACATCATTCCATACATCTACAGACCCATGTGAGCAGTAGGCTTTACTCTGAAAATAGACACAGTGCTTATACCACATGTTGGGTTGCTACTGCCATCTAGCAAACCTGCATGTAAATAGGAATGTTCCATTCACTATGGCAGCAGTAGTTTCAGCTGACATAAGGTGAGTAAAATCTTACCCTTTTTAATGAAATCCCCATTTGTTAAGGATCAGTTATTTAAAATCATTACTTCCGTTTCTGGTATATACATTCTTAACACAAGAGATTCACTGCAATACACATAAAGTAAATGGGCTTCTACAGTAAGTAGGTCTATTATTGGCACTAATTTTAAATGTACTTTTCTATGAAATTAAGCCTAAAGACATTCTTCATTTTCAGACTTTTTTATATAGGTATATTATGTGGAGGCGCTAGATCAAGCTGTTTAGTCACTCAACCTGCATTTGGTTTTGAGCAATGTTTTCAGAAGTAAATGCATAAACTTCGCTATAATATGAAACTATTTCATAATTTTCTTTTAGTGTAACAACACCATTTTAAGAAAAAAGTATATGGATTATTTAAAAATACGCCATAGGAGCACGCAAAATAAACAGAAATACAGATTGAATGAAAAATGTTTTAGACTTAGTAAACTTAGGTTATTATTATTAGTAGTAGTAGTAGTAGTAGTAGTAGTAGTAGTAGTTGAAATCGTAGTAGTAGTAGTAATAGTAGAAGTAGTAGAAAAACATTCAGCATATGCATTGTCCTGCTGTAGATTATGATGTGAAATGTGTATCTATCTATCAGTACTGTAATCATCGTACTGCCGTCTGAGGTTCACGGTGTGAAATACAGTGTTGGGTGTTTGGCTGCGTTTGATAAACCCTGACCCATGTACTTTCTCAAATGATCGACAGATGGCAGCATTGCTGTGACGCTGCTGAAAATGCTGCACTTGTTTTTATGCAAAGGATTTCTTCCACATCGCGCTGTTGATCGATATTCGGCGGTGTTTTTAATGCTTCCTCAGGCAAACGCTTCCTTTTGCAGGAACTGAAACTAAAACGTACTCGGTGCAGGTTGTGCCATCCATGCACGATTTTGCATAGATTTTTTTTTGGTTGGAAACACGCAGTTAATATCAAATTAGATAAAATCAGACGTTGCAATTTATCATAACCGACTTCTCTCAGGGGTTAAAAACTTTAAAATCTCTGCTGGTTTCGTTCAGTATGTAAAGGTTAATTAAGGTTAAACCAATACCAGATATGATTTGAGCAAAATTACTTAACCCAACCCGAGCCAGAGCCACAAAAGTAGCTAGAACAGACGTCAAAGCAAAACGGAGAAGTTGAAAGTACCACGAGTATTGCAAAAAGCGCAATAAATCTGCAATACAGATTTCACACAAGTCAGGTGTGGCCTGTTCGATGCATATACAATCAAAAATTCAGACTGGATCTTAGTGTCTTGGCCTCAGTATTTTATTTTTTAATACACATAATTAACAAAACATTACCTACGAGATGCTAACACATTTTCTAATTCCTTTGTTTACAGTATGAATAAAGAAATGGATAAAACTTCAGGCTTCTCTCTGTAATAAGAATGAACACTTTGAGAAGAGCTGAAGAACCAATAGACACCACAAACACCATCATAAAACACAGATGGATGGCTTTTTGTTTAGGGGCATTTTCAATAATGCGTGTTTTGATAATTGTTTTTTGATTCCCAGGTGTGAATCTCGCTATCAAAAGGAGGTAATTTACTATAGATGTAGCAATAAAACTCACAATAAAATTCACAGAAATAAATACGAAAGTGTTCTTATTAAAAATAGGCCTAAGCACTGAATATGGTATTTTCTGTGTGAAAAGCAGCTCTGCCGTATAAAGTGTAGCGTAAGCATCAGGACAGGGGTTACACCATCCAGAGGACTTTTACAAAACATTTTTTGTTTTAAAGCATGACACCTCTGGCTGGTTTTTGTGCGGTGTGATTAAACACGCCATTTCCAGCTCTTTCTCTGCTATTCCACGGTGAACCTGTCGCAGACTGACTCGTGAGCGAAATGCCTCTGTCGAAGTGGCCTCAGGTTATTTCCAAAGAGGCTTCCTGTTTAAAAGTGCAGCGCTGTGTGCCTCTTTCATGCACCAAGCTGTCCTTCGATCCCCTGCAGGAAGCTGCAGAAATATCCACCCCCGATATTCACCGAATTACCCGTGGGTGTAACAAGGTCTCGTTTGCTTCTCAGGTTTTTTCTTCTTCTTCTTCTTCTTATTATTATTATTATTATTATTATTATTATTATTATTATTATTATTTCGAAAGATCACATACGCGGTTAATGAGATCATCGCATGCAGTGCAGGATTTATGCCTTATATTAAGGGGATGTAAGTGAATCGACAGGCCAGCAAATGAGCATTTAATACAAGGACCGGTATTATGCGGGTTCAATGTTTTTTGTTTTTTTTTACTGCTGCAGAAGTAAGTGTCTTAATATTTTTAAGTGAGGCATCGTTTTCCTTGTGAAGTTGCAAAAGCATAGCTAAGGAGCTCAAAATGATTTCTGTATATCCCATTTATCCATTTATGGGCACAATCGCCATAATACTGACGGTTCAGTTTCTTAGTATTAGGTGTGTTTTAATATCAAACCCTTCTTTGATTTAATACATCTGACCACATTGTTTTTCCAGAATGGTAATGTCTCACCAGATTGGCTGACGGTCGTGTTCTGCCCTGAAGCCAGCACATGATTTAATTTTTTTTGTTTAATTTCAAACAGGAATCTCCTGTGAGGGGAATCTCCATACTGTTATCACAGTAAACACAGTAGGCTACACGACTACTACCACAAATTATGGTGTTACTGTGCTTCACATGCAGATGACTAATTTACTGAATTAGTCACGTCGTTTAGCATTTTCACAGAAAGTTGAGTCATACTACACACGCCAAAGTATTCCCATGCTACTGGAATACTACCTATGACGGTGAAACTGCGGGGGGCTCCAGCTATATTTAAACATGCTCTAAAAACACAAATTCAGCGTCCTCCCTCATCCCGAAGTAAGTCCGCAAGCATCACCTACCTGGTGCTGGTTAAAGGTTCTGACGATTTTTAAGTTCTTTCAAAGGCAATTGTTGCACAGAATTTTACATTAACTCATTAATCATTAAATTGTTGGTACAAGACAATTCTAGAAAAATTTTAGGTACCACTTTCTTAGCTTCTTTTCACTTTTCTATTTATTCAAATTAACAAAAAAAAATTAATTCGCAGTCATGGGATCAGTTTAACCTTTGTTTATTAGGCTACTAGTAAAAGTGAGGAGCATGTGAACTAAGGTGTAGTGTTCCGCAAATTAATTTTCATTGACGAAACGTGACTGTCATCACATGCTAATGCGCTTGGGCTCACAGAGTAGCTTCCAAAGCTCCCGACAAACATTTAGCTGCAGGATAGTTTTGTTCACATGTACCCTGCAGTTACGGTACGGTTCACCCAGCTTGACTTATTAACCAATATCAAAGCATTTCCGTCTGGGAGCCTAGAGGAAAGTTTGATCCTGATGTGACACCAGGAGAGACGTAAGGCTTCAAAGTTGCCGATGAGAAGGGGGGGGGGGGCACTCTACTATTCCTTGAATATTATTATGAAAATACCGGAAGTTGTAGATGTAGAGACATGCGTACTGAACAAGGATTCTTAATTGTCATTGTGTCACGAACAGTGCTTGAAGTGGGCCGGAACGCAGTTCTGGAACTTCTGTATCCTAAAGACTTGATTTTTTTTTCACCGCACAAATGTCGGAAAATTAGAGTTCCTGCACTTATTTTTTCCCACTTCAAGCACTGGTCACGAATGCAATGAAATTTGCTACGCAAAAGCCATGACATAGTTTGTAATGGTGTTCTTCGATATTACATTTAGGACATGAAGCGTTATGGTATGACTTCATTGAAATATTTTCATTAAAATGTAGCTATACTGAGGCTTAGTTAAGCAATGGGTTTAACTGTTTCTGTGCATGGCAAACATGAACGTTCCTCAAGGAAATGGGGAGTTAAATTGGACTGACAAAATTACACTTTAAACTACAAATGCAATGATATTATCCGCCAGCTATCTGTATCGGCCGATACAGCAACAATCAGTGGTTAAAAACGAGATGATATTTTCCACCGATAGTCCCCTTTAAAATGGTGACCCATAGCGCTCTGCACCCCTACGTGCCAAACAGTAAAATGTCTGCTGTGTGGAATTATTTTAATGTAATGTGTATTGCTCTATTAAAATTTCTACTAAGGATCTACTAATATTTCAACACAATAATTTTTGACCGCTCACCTTCAAATGAGACAGTGAAGAGTTCCTGAAGAACAAATGCGTTCCAGTAAAGAAAGTTGCTGTATTGCCACATAACGTTAGTCCGTCAGTAATGCAAGCGTTGGATAGTTAAAGAAATTTCAGTGCAAACAAAGCAAGATTAAAAGATATTACTTAGAAAATTGTGTAGTTTATCACAGTGGATGATGAGCCCTGCTCCGTTATATATGTTATAATTTATAAATATATAAATGTTATAAAGATGTATACAGTTATAAACAACAGTGCTGTGGGACCAGTTTCACGGCAGAATTGGTGTTTTCTTAGCGAAAAATAAATACTTACATTTATTTGGGTGGAGTGTCTTTAAACGTACTTAAACAGAACCTCACAAACAATCGGTATTGGTGTGAGCTTTCGAAATAATAGGCTATTGGAATCGGCCAGAAATTTCCTTATCGGTGCATCAATGCTTTAAACAGATGAACTAGCAGGGGGAATGTGGTTCAAGAGGCATCAGTATATTTCTCAAAATGTTTGATTTCTCCTGACATGTCTCCTGAAATTTCATGTTCAATCAGTCTGGGGGATTTTTATTATTAGAAAAAGAAAAGGAACATCCCATTGTAAATCTGCTTTTGATTAAATTTTTCTGCTTTTAATTTAATTTTAGGACTGATGTTCATTATCGGCAGAACTGCCGTTTGTGGATTGGGTATTATACTCTATTCTTATTCAGCTTCTCCTGCTCTAAACACATCTGTCCAGGAGCGTCAAAATGTGGGGGGGACACACTGACATAAAACTAATATTTTACGTTAAATGTGTGTGTGTGTGGGGGGGGGGGGTCCACATGAATAATTATGAAATGTGAGGGGCACACGTCCCCCTCAGATTTAATGGCGGCGATGCCCCTGCATCTGTCACATTCACTATTAACTATTTTGTGTATTTCTCATGTGAGTTATAGGCGTGACACAGGTTATATTTCTGCATGGTGTACTGTGTCTAATTTCCTTTTTATTACTGAATAAAATGTCAGCTTTGTCCCTACAAGACTTGCGAGGCCAACTTGCAGCCACATTGACCTTTAGCGCAACTTTGCGGAGAAGGAAAACGTCAATTGACACTTGCTCCGGAGGCTAGACGCAAGTACATCCTGCTGAGTGTGCGTGAGGTACTTGCCGAGTTTGCGTTTATCTTGCAGTATCTGAGGTCCCCCTGGCTCCCGACGCATGAGGCCGGCGTCGCTGTGGTTCCTGTCACAGCCTCACGTTAGCACGGGGAAGCTAAGGTGTGCTCCTCCCATCCAATCAGGAGAAACAGAGTAAGGTGCAGCTGTCACATGGTGCCACCTGCTCAAGGCCCTTCCAGCTTAAGTGGTCGCCATGACGACAGCACCTCAGGCTGCCTCAGTGGTATTATAGCAAAAACACAAATGCCGCATTTTCATTTCACGTCACTATGAAATATCTTCCAGGCCCAAGGTGCTTAAAGACTAGATAAACGCACTGAAAAACCAGGCAAACAACAATAAATGAATAAACAAACAAATAAATGACATAATATTGAGTCACCTATCAGACTAAAATAAAATAGTACTATTGGTACTTGAACTACACCTTCTTACCATTACATAAATATCCATTATCCTGTCCTTGGAGATAACTTCAAGAATTGTGAGTTGACAACCGATGTTTCATGTGGAAAAGTACTGTTCAGCATGGCGGTTACAGCTATTAAACTCTAAAGTCTAGCAGATGTTATATGCACTGAGACATAGTGAAATAAAAACATTTAAAAAAATCATGCACTGCGCAAGTCACAGAGACACAAGGGCGCTTGCTTATAATTCTGCAACTTTTCCACAAGAAGCGAGCTCTTTAACAAATATGAAAGCCACAGCACATGCAGTTATCTCTGTTCATTGATGGGTGGCAAATTCCCTGCTGAGGAAGCCAGCGGAGAGAGAGAGCCAGATTACAGAAAGTGATTAACTTTATCTGTGCTGTAGGAGGAGATGTAGCTGTGCACCCAGAGGGGAGTTGGGTCTCAGCACTATGCACCCAAGGCCCCTCATTCGAACATGCCCCTAGTAGTTTCCAGTGGAAACTGCCAACCGATTTTGTTCTATGTACATACCTGGCTTCAGATAGGTGTGCACTTCATTCCTTTTGAAATGATTACTGCTATCCTTGGTTAACAGGTCATTGTACTTTTTTGTTTCTTTTTAGAAACGTGACGCCTGGCACACACGAGTGCCCCTCGGCAGGCGAAGGGGGGCTCGGCGTAGGGTCATGGAATCCTCCCCCGACCTCGCGGTCCCCCCCCCCCGCGGGGGGGGCGCCGCGGGGGGGGGGGGGGGGGGGGGGGGGGGGGGGGGGGGGGGGGGGG
>JABFEA020000038.1:19834899-19848523 GCA_019775915.2 Cyphomyrus plagiostoma
CCCCCCCCCCCCCCCCCCC
The DNA here is from genome assembly GCA_019775915.2 of Cyphomyrus plagiostoma. Classification (NCBI taxonomy): domain Eukaryota; kingdom Metazoa; phylum Chordata; class Actinopteri; order Osteoglossiformes; family Mormyridae; genus Cyphomyrus; species Cyphomyrus plagiostoma. The sequence goes on from JABFEA020000038.1 coordinate 19,834,919, forward strand.
CCCCCCCCCCCCCCCCCCCCCCCCCCCCCCCCCCCCCCCCCCCCCCCCCCCGCTCACTTCTGAGATACACTGCAACTCTAAGATGCTCTTTTTGTATTCAGTCATGTTACTGACCTGTTGCCAATTGACCTGATTAGTTACAGAATTCCTCCAGTTGTTGTTTTTTTTGTATCACTAACTTTTCCAGCCTCTTATTGCCCTCGTTCCAACTCTTTTGAGACGAGCTGCTGTCATGAATTTCAAAATGAGCCAATATTTTTCATGAAATAGCAAAATGCCTCAGTTTAAACATCAGATATGTTTTCTATGTTCTGTTGTGAAGAAAATATGGGTTCATGAGATTTCCATATCATTGCATTTTGTTCTCATTTACAATTTGCACAATGTCTCAACTTTTTTGGAATTGGAGAGGTGTAACACAATCATTGTTGCAAACCTCTACTCAATAAGAGGTTGAAAGATGGATGAAGACCACTGGACCCCATTTTATAAAAAAAAAAAACCATAAAAGAAGAAAAATGACATAATGCACAAAAGCATGTAATATATGAACATTCGCACAAATGAACCAATTCAGACCTAGACATACACAGATATTACATAGTAAAGATTTTTACATTTTATATATTAAATATACATGAGACTACAGGTCACCTGAATCGAAGAGGTCTTCTGAGCAGAAAATGCAAATAAAGTTTCCTACAGAATAAATTCCAAACTACCAGCACACAGTAAGAATGAAATTGCCCATCTGTTTTACATTTTTAAAAGCTTGCATTTTCTGCATATCAATTAACACCTCAGCAAGTAGCCCACATAATAATTCAAAATGATCGGAGCATTCTGTCTTAAGAGCACCACAAAAGATGCAGTCTGACCAGTGGAAAGATAACGAATCTTACTGCATTTCTTCAAAATCTGATTTTTTTTAATTAGCCCTTTTTTCCAAAATCAATCCATCACCATATAGATGACAGTGGAACTTGACTGATAGTACTGATTTTCTTATTTCGGTTGATTTATTTCAGAACTGCAGGAATGAAATTAAACAAAAGCAAATGCAATTTCATCAAGCAAAACTTGATCCTTTAACTGATAGCAATAAATAGGTAGCTTAGGAACAGCTTGCGAAGTCTGAAAATGTACACCACTTTACCCACTAGGTTCCATACTGAGACAAGGAGGTGAATTTAAGCTCAATATTGAGCCCCTTCATTATGCCATGATTCAGTGAATACAGCCATTTGACTGTATACCAACAGTGATGTAGTCTATGTGGGCGCACACACAGGGCACACACAGCTTTTCACACATCATATCTTTAATGCTAAGTTATTCTAGTATCTGATCTAAAACAATGATTATTTAGATGATAGCGAACAACGATTACAACTCAAAATAATGCTGTTTTTTTCCCACAGTACTAATCTAACGGGTAACAGAAGTATCATAGAAAAAGCATTTTAATCAACGTAATTGTTGTAAAACTATTGTCTTATTTCATCAATATGGGATATTCTATAATTTGTTTCAGTTCTCTGGGTATAAAAATGATACCTCCTAATTTAGGAAACCATATAAATAACGAACCAAAAGTGCTTAAAAATTAGCTTAAAACATCAAATATCAGCAGAAACATACTGTAGCTCTTCAAATGATAAATAGAATCTGGGTGCACACGAGAGAAGAAACAGAAGAACGTGTTAGATGATGTTAACCCATTTAGACACATTTAAGAGAAGTGACAGCAACCGAGCGTATCAACAGTTTTCTTAATGCGATCAACAGTACGGCAGAGTGATTAAGCTGGTATGCTTGATGCCTCACGCTCCCCGAGTTGTGGGTTCCACACTGGCCCACAATCAGTGCATGTGGACGCTCTTCCCATCTTCATTTCAATTTCCTCTGGGGACTCCTTCCTCCCACTGCAGCATGTAGTTCAACAGAAGCGGTGACTCCAAATTTCCCATAGCGTACAACAGTATACGCGAGTGAACGTGACTATCCAGATGGGGGGGGGGGGGTTATTGCTCATATCGGCTCATGTTTCAAGCAAGCCGTTATTCAAAACGGATGGATGAATGGATTTTTCCATCAGTTGATGAACAACGAAAACCCAGTGATACAACCAGAGTTCAACACCATGATGAATTCTGATGCATATTTTGATGCATTTTTTACACATATTTTTACCTTGGACATTGTACTTAAAAAATGTAGTCCATATTTTTTTCTCAATCAAAATATTTTACCACTGATACAGACACGTCTTATCACGGACAGGTTGACAATCTCAGCATAAAACCCGCCGGTGGTGTTATGAATTAATCTGAACTAACTTTGATAGAACATTCTCGGGACCTTAAAGAGAGGTCAGTGAAACACCTTCTAATAAAGAAACAATCATTATGACAGAACTTCCACTTTACTACACAGTAGTAAATAGTCTCTTTAAAGTTTTTCGGTAATTGAGCTGCTTCAGGTTTTGAGACGTAGCTTTGTTTTGCAGCACATGACTGTACAACAGTGACGGCTATAAAGACCAGGGAAAACACTGCAGGTCTGAGCTGCAAGTGTAAGAAGGTGACATGACAGAAATCCAGTTATTGCTCATATCAGCACAGTTACGGTAAGTTGAAAATAAGTTGTGATATTGTTTAAGTTTTGACTAATTCACATGCTTTAACCGGCACACACAGTTAATGATGGAGACAGTAGTGAATGTGTTATTTCATGTCCGCAGTTTTCTGTAATCTGGAGAACTAGTTTGCCAGAAAAGGAAATATTTTAACCACTCGTCTTATGTGAGTAATGCGTGCCTTGGTCTACTTTCTGAGATACAGTCATCGGTAACTGCAGCAACACAATTTGACACATTTATAAAGAGGTGGAAATCACAACTTGCAGAAAATGCATTGATTCTAGGTGGCCCAGGCAACTCATTCTGCTCTCTTTGGAAAGTGTAGAAAAACGACCACCACTGTCACTGTTGAATGGTATGATGAGTAACAACATGAGTAAAGATGCTTTGGATAAGTCGCATCACACAAGACCTAGAGAAAGGTTGCCCTGTGGTGAAGGCACATGCTCGTAGTGGGAGCGCATGTAATGTGCCTTGCAGTTTATCGCTCAAGTAGGTCACTGAAGACTTTGCTTCCCATGACCAGAAGAGGGAGCTATATGGAGATGGACAGATATATATTTTTCCTCAGTGCCTGTTCAAGAGTTTATTGAAGAACGGAGAAAGGCCTTTGTGATACTCACAGTTACATAAATTATTAGCGATTAGCACCGTCGCCACACAGCAAGAAGGTCCTGGGTTCGATCCCCGGGTCTCCCAGGGTGCCTTTCTGTGTGGAGTGTGCATGTTCTCCCCATGCATGCGTGTTTCTTCCGGGGGCGCCGGTTTCTTCCCATGCTCCAAAGACCTGCAGATTAGGTCAACTGGCTACTCTAAATTGCCCATAGGTGAGCAAGCGAGTATGTGTGGCTGTTTGTCCGTGTTGGCCCTGTGGTGGACTGGCGGCCTGCCCAGGGTGTACCCCACCTCGACCTGCCCAGGGTGTACCCCGCCTCGACCTGCCCAGGGTGTACCCCGCCTCGACCTGCCCAGGGTGTACCCCGCCTCGACCTGCCCAGGGTGTACCCCTAAAGATGCTGGGATTGGCTGCAGCTTCCCCACAACCCAGATGGATAAAACGGTATAGATAATGGGTGGATGGATGGATTTTTAAAGGACGGTACGCAATGCTGAAAATTCAGTCACCAGTTGATCAAAAGCCTGCAGTTTTGGGCTCTGACTGTAAATTTCTTAGTGCTGAAGGATTGCCGAATAACTCCTAAAAAAGGCCTACTTTACAATAATAATAATAATAATAATAAATGTGCAATATTACTACATAATACCCATGTCTACATAAAAGATGAACAAAAGGTGATTAATAGGATAAAGAGTATCAGGGATCCTTCCATTTCCTGTACCCACTCGCTCCCCACAGGGCTGTAGGGGTCCAGAGTTCACAGGTGGGAATTACCTTGGATGGGGTGCCAAACCAATATAAGGCACACACACAATTCTGCGACTCCAATCCAGCAGGGATAGCCGGAGGTACCCCCACAATGCCATAGGCATGGAGTTAAGGCAGATTCTCAGGCGCTGGTCCCAGAGGCCAAAGCAACAGTGCAAACTATAATTTCTTAATAAATTTTTTATTTTTTTCCAGTTTTTGCATGCACAGACAATCTGATACATAGTATGTAACTGTACCATTACTCACGAAACCCATGAATCATCACTATATTAGCTGTCCATTCAGAGGTCATCTGCAGCCCTGGACTGACGCAATAATTAAACTACTGCTAGTCTAAAATACATTCGCTCTGTTATTTCTGTAATAGAACCTACGTTGCACGTGACTTATACTGACTTAAAGGTTTCCACTGTATTCCATTATAAAAAATACATTATTGCAGAACGGTGTCAATGTAACTTCTAAATGACAATAAACATATCATCTCTCACAAATGAATATACATTTCTTATGTAAAAATAGAATCAGAATCAGAAAAACTTTATTGATCCCGGAGGAAATTGCTCATGTTACTACTACTTCAGCTGTCACACAGAGACACAAGACAAGAATGTAAAAAATATAAAATATAGTAAATGTATACCCATTACAGATAAATGTGTGTATGTGTACATACATCTCATTTAAAAAAAAAAAAAAAAAAAGGCTACCGAAGGATCAGCTTTGATGCGCATTACGTTAAGTCCTGTAATCGATCACCGAGTCCGCCACGGTGCAGTGCACCGCGGATGATCTGTTTCTCTGCGTTAGACCAACTTCCCAGAGAAGCCGCTCGGTCCGCTCGCCTGCCTCCGAAGATGGAGGAAGTAAGCTAGGGATTAACTGCCAACGCTGCGGTCGCGCTACCCTGCAATGTAGGCTATGCCAGGCTATGCAAGAAATCTGGAGGAAAACCGTTTATGCAATGCCTGGCCACCGTGACACTTCGGGATATCTTCATATCACGTTCTGTTAAGGTAACACCGTATAAACGAAGTATCTAAATAATGCACGGGAGAATAATATACTGTAATAATTGCGACGGTCGCTCAGCACCGAAGCGACGTCGAACTACTAAATAACACCATGCGCTGTGGTTTTACCTCTGCAGAGAGGGCTGCGCCTCTGCATTTGCCGAATGACAGCTCGTAACAGGCTATCGGATCACTTGTTGCTCAACTGCATGGACGATAGCAGAGAAGTTGTGACATGTGGGGGATCCCTGCAATATGCCGGCTTCTCCTGAGCCCTTCAGATCTCTGACCGGTTACTATCAGAGATCCATTACTCAGTATAAATACATCCAGGTGTAGCTGCAGTAATGTTTTTAAATTGTACACACACACACACACACACATTTGGCATCCCGAATTAAAACATCAGACTGGGTCAAGAATGAAGTTGAGTCAAGAATAAAGACGTGTGTGCTATTAATCCCAGTGGAAGATTTGTATGAAAATGATTACTTATAGGCTTACGTTGTACCTGGTCTCAAGTGGATCACAACTCTTAACTCCTTAGGCTCGGACAAGTAACACCGGGCTGCTCCCTCTGCCAATTCCTTAGGAAAACCGGTGCATCCAGTTTTCCGTCTCTTTCTTCTAATAATTTTTTTCTTTTGCTGAGCGCGTTCACCGGCGTCTTCTCTCGATCCATTGGTCACAGTTAGTTAGTCGATCGGTCGGTTGGCTGGTTGGTTAGTTGGTTAGCGGGCGGTGTCGTCATTTGTGTGTGAAAAGGCGAAGGGAAAGCAACCCTCCGCAGGTGCGGGGGGTCGCGCTAAGTGGAAAAGTTGACGGGCTGGTTTTACTCTGGAGGAAGTCAGGCAGCAAGCGCTCTTCAGGTCTCTCTCTCTCTCTCTCTCTCTCTCTCTCTCTCTCTCTCTCTCCGCTCCTTTCAAATTTAGTCGGGGAACAGGCTCGTTTCATGTTGCATCTAATTATTACTTTTTCCTGTATCCGTTTGTCTCGTTTTTAAACATTGGGGACATTTTAAAGGACGTAGCCTATTGCTTTAACATATCAGGGGAACGAGACGAACCGGGGAAATAGCGATAATTAACCCGAAATACCTAATCAGTCCAATATAAAGTATCTTTTTTTCGCCTGTAATTTATTTTATTTATTATTGTTTTACAAGAACGGGGCCGTCCTTTTGAAGTCTCTCAAAAAGCGGTGGAAAAACAACACAAGGTAAAGCCTTTGAATGAATTATTTATACGCTTCTACGCTGTTTGCGCTTATAATATTGCAACGGAATGGCACCTGAATAGGGGGCAGACCGGTGCGAGGATCGGTCATATTCCTAGACTCTTAACCAGTTTTACCCATCAAAACACCCCTGGTCATAACTTATTACCTATACCAACTACTGTGATATTGGGATTAAAGGGGCCTAGACTCTCTTTTTAAATGTTACATTTTCTTCATGTCATTTAACTTGATGCATAGTGTCATGAGTGCTCACTGTAGCCGTCAGTCATCAGACAGGCGTGTGGTAATTAATGACAAGCGGAATCCTCGATCTCAGCCAAGTTTGGACCGAAACATCGGGCTGTGTGTGAGTAACATTTCAAGGGGAATCGGTTTATTAGGTTTAGGGTCAGGTATTCCCCCCCAGCCGCCTGTGCTGCGTGTCTCTCCTGTCACTCTGAGCACCATGTGGAGACGTGCTGCGACATGAGACTGCCTGTCATACAGCACAAAAATAATGATAATGACCCGCAGCTCGCGTCTATCTCGGGTAGTGTTCAATCTGGCAGCAGTTCTCTTGGTTTAAGGTGCCCGCTGAACCGTTTACAGGACTATAGCATTAAGCTGAAATGTGTCCGTAACGTTGGGATATGCTACCTCGTGCAAAACCTAGATGATCAACTCAAATTAAAAGCCCTCCAAGATAATATTTATAAGCATCGTCGTATCGATGATTAAATTTTAATATTATGTAAATCTTACGAAATTATATCTGTCCCTGAGGTTCCTTTTCCGTGACATTGAGTATAAGTAGTTTCATAGTTTTATAAAAGTTTTGAATCTTTTTTTCCCCTCCATCACTAGGAATGATTATTAGTGTCATGTGTGAAATAACGCCATACACTGTACTTTTACTGTTACTATTTTGTGGTGCCTGGATGGAAAAGCTTCCTGTTAAACTATACTAAGCACTCTGTTCAGCCTTCCTTTCTGGACTGGGCCTTTGCTTACTGCCCAGGTCTCCCTGCAAGCCGATGGCCATACGAGACAATGTGGCTGTCAAAGTTGCTGAAGTCTCCCTTAAGTGGGATATAAGTTGTGGGTATCAGAGTGGACTGCAACTTAGATAATTTCAGGTGTCATCTGGTCAACAGGGCAAGGGACGTTAAGTCTACGTCCCATTTGCATTAAGACCTAGTTGCGTCTAGATGAGTCTGTTTGCAGAGGCTTGACTGTGAGAATTAGTGTAATAATTAATAAAGAAGGGAAGTGAACGAGAGGCAGAACTGCAAGGAGAAAGTCATTGTCGTAGAGAGGTTTGCACCACGCCGCATGTGTTAAATGATGCAAGTGGTGAGGCTTTTATGACCGTGAAAGACCAATGCCAGAAATGAGTGGAAAAGGAGGCCATCAACTTTGGGTAATTAGAGCTTTGAGGATTTACCTGTAAAACTGGAATAAGTCCGACTCAGGAGGGGTGTATGAATGTTTTTGTCTGTATTTTCCCCTTTAGGTGTAGGCTAATATTTATATATTTATTGCTGTTATGTAAATAGCTTCAACCTTTCTTTACTTGGAAAATGAATTGCAATTTTCACAGTTCAGTCTACACCAGAGGCGTAGACTCCTTCTTCCTTCACCAGAAGAATATAAAATACTTTTATCTTACTTATTAGCATTTCATTAATAATCATGCTAAGAACAGTCCAGAAACTCTAAGATAGTAGTAGGAATGCCTATGCTGTCCTGTGATAGTGTTGTGTGATTGAGCTCATAGTAATGATGTGCATTGCAATATCTGTTAAGGATCCCTGACATTCAAGGATCTGCAGACTAGTAAAAAAATGAATATATGTGGTTTCTATCATTTAGATTATTAGATTAGGCATTTTAGGAGGCCCTTGTGCACCTTGCTTTCAATATCATTCTAAGGTCTAATTTTTTTGTTTTGTTTTTTTTTTTCCCAACTTTCTGGCGAATTTTCTGGCAAACACCTCGATGCTGTTTCACAAGATTCCCCGCAGTCTGTCATTGCCCGATGGCTTTTTAAATGATTGTTTTTTTATTATTGTAACTTTCATATGAATCACTGCTATTTTTAGAACTTGATTGTCTAAGGAATCTGCTGTCCTGTTGTCTGGTATTGAGCTACACAAAACACGGTGAACCAGGCAACATATTTGGCAAATAAAATCATCATCTGTTTATGGAGTGCCCTGTGTTGTGTTAAACTCGGAGTAACAGCATGCTGGTGTTCTGCATTGAGAGGTTGTTCCCTGCGGATTAGTATTGTTGAATAGCTGCGATAATCATAGTATTGCCCTTATAACCCATATACCCTAATTTAAGAATTAATTACTACTTTTCTTCGACACAGGTTTATGACTCAATGAATCTACCTTCTCACAAACCTTATACTGAACAAGTGTAGCTCAGTCCTCTGCATAAACCTAAAATAATCAAATTGTATAATAATGTAACATAAGCAGTGAGTCTTCATAGATGTTTGTATGACCAGATATGTTGCATGAATGTAGAAAGTGTGATATCTTTATTAATGCGTTGTTTTGTTATGTGTCCAAGTCGGCGGCTCTAACCAAGACGAATTCCCTGTATAAGAGCTAGCCTTTAGTACGGCTACCAGAAATGCATAAAGCTGTTGGTCGTAGCTGAATTGAAGAAGCTGCTCGCTGCTTTCCTTCACCTGTGCTGATATGCTTAATCGAAGAGCAGCGTAGTGGAGTGTGTCAGTGTTTTTCTTGCGGCCTGTGTTTTATTCACAAGGAATAGCATTAATTACAGGTTATATAAAGACAGTATGGGAATTGTAAGCGCATGAAACTTTCAAGATATTATGTGAAGGATGATATGTAATTAATGTTTCAAAATAGGAAGCATTTCCCTGGACATTCCAGCTTTGCTACAAGCACAGAGGATCGATAAAGTACTGTATTAAAGACCTACCTTTCCATGCTATGGATCATTGTATTAGGCCACTGTTAATTATTAATCAACTTTTGATCATTCTGGTACCTGCAGTATAACGTTGTTACGTAATGGAATTATCAATTAAGTGTGTTTGCCTGATCTTTTTACGCTTCTCGAGTTCCTGAAAGGGTTTTTTTTTGCGCAAATGGCTCCTTTTCTTACCTGCCATGCGAGAAATTGAAAAGAAAACATGCTGCCCTCACTGTATGTTTGTCAGAATATCCTTTCAAGTGTGTTTTTGTCTTGGTGTTTGTGGAAAGCTTTCAGTAATCGTTCCAGTCTTTTGGTGACTGCCATGTGCCCAAGGGAGGCTATAAGACACTCAGAAAGGAAGATATGTGTAAATATATTTTCATATTCTGTGATGTATCACAATCTCACAGCACTTTCAGGAGCTTTAGTGAGGTCCTTCTTCATAATACAGTACAATTTCCTGGGTTTCACATTTGCTTTCATACTCTTTTTTTTTTTTTTTTTTTTTTTATAGATTTTTTTTTTCTGTCTACTACCAATATTCTGGTTGACATCGTCTATTAATAACTGTTTCTGTCTAGTGCCATACCCTATTATTGATTCCACCACGGAGTAAAACGTGATGTAAGTGTAGACAGACATCTGCCAGCAACATGCTACTTATCGTAGTTAACTTCTCAGCAAACCAGAGATCTCTTCCATGAAATGTGAGCACCCGTTCCCTCGTCCTCAAGTTGAGTTTGAGGTATCAGAATCACTAAGAGGCTTGACTGAAAGCTGAACCCAGTTGCCAAAAATGACTGACTTCTGTGAACCTCTTCAAAGCAGATTCCTCTCTCACGTCAAGTTAGCCAACAGTGACGAGGTCTGAGCCAGCATCCCTGGCTACTCTGGGCGCCATGGCGCAGTGATGGACGTGAGGAACAGTGGTTCATGTAGGACTCCCTGTCTCCTGATCAGCCCTTTTATTAATGCAGTGTCTCACCTTGATTCCAACAGCCCGTGGCCCCTACTATGGAGACTGAGTCAACGGATGGGTACCTTGATAGTAAGTAAACTTTCTAAGTTTGCTATTTTAATGTCTCTTATTTTCCAGTTAAGTGCGTAATGGGACTGTATTTGTTTAATAGGGTGCGGAATGTGGAATGTATTTCAGCTCAGTTAGCATGTTAGCTGGCATGACGAGGGAGCGGAACTAAGAAGTATTTCCTATGAGCTGATCCTTGGTCGCTGAATGAGATGAAATGATGAACGAGTCGGAGTCATGTCTCATAGGACACTTTCCTGTAGTTCTCTCCTGCACTGGAATATCCTTGACAATGTAGGTTGATACTTTACGTCTTAAGGAACCTGTTGGGTGAGAGATGAAGGACAGATGAAGAAATATTTATTAATAGAATGATGAATGGATTGATTAGCCAGTTTACTAGGTTACCTTAAAATTATGGTGCATTACCTGTACAGTAGAAATCAAAATATGTCGCATCAATTGATTAAAGAGAATAGGATGTAATGGAACAAATCAATTATGGAATGAAAGCATAAATGTCAATTAGTACCTTGTGTTTGTCTCTTTCTTGTGCTTGGTGATTCGAGATGCGTTAATCAGAGACATTTTTAAATCGTACATTTGAATTTGTCCATTTAACAGTAAATATGCCCAGGTGAGCTGAGGAATTAATATCAATGATTAAATTAACAGTCCAGACTAAATGAGAGAGTGGGAGCATTCTCGTGATTGTAAGCTTTGTGTTCCTCTTGTCGAGGGGCTTTAATTTTGGTTATGTGGTGATCACACTGTCCCTGCAAATTATAGTTACTGTCCCCTCTGTTCATAGTCATGCAATATTGTCCAAAAGTTCTTCCATACTGCTTTCTATTTCCTCAGTTTCTGAATATACTCCGCATAATGCATTTAGTATTTGGGCGTCACAGTTTAATTTAACATTAACTGTACTAGTAGAAAGGTACATATTTTCAAAGTCCCAAAAGATCTTAATTTTTTTAGAAGATTGTGCACTTTATCATATTCTTCACTGAGTCAGTGTGTTTATTTTTTGTTTGCATTCTCCATTCATATTAACACCACATAGCAGATCCCACGTGGGGCATGGATAAGGTTGGACCACTTTACACAGGTACGCATGGACACTAGCCGGGGATTAGTTTAGATCATAAAATAATCATGTATTCACCCAAAGGTTGGTGGGAGATTGGCGTGAGCTTCCAAGTAGAGCTTAGGCCTTAAATCATTCAAGTTGGCAGCAGTCTCACATAGTGTCTGAATGCCTAAAAGAGTTTCTGAATGGCCTCTCCTCATTCATATCCCCTATTATGTTCTTCCTTTGGGTCCCTTAACATGTACAATGTGAATGAGCATATACTTCCCTTCACTCAAGGAGCCAGTTACCGTTGATAGTGTGGCTCATCTGGTAAGGGTGCGTTGGTGATAATATAAGGGACTTTTTTTGTGACTCCCACCTGGTAACCCCATGGGAAAGCTGTCTGGCTGTTCTGGGAAACCTATTCCCTTGGCATAGTGCTTTCTGTCAATCGGGTGTCTTTTGAGTTGACTAAGGAGGCTCTCTCTGCTCGAGCCTTGGACACCGTTAACCAGATGACTACTTGCGCCGTGATTTTCACAGCTCTATCATCACTGTAAATGGGGTTTTGTCTGGTGTTTCGATTAGACACCTTGGAGTAAACTGGCTTATAAGCAATTTTCTTAACTACCTCAAAAAGCCCATGTCTTTTAGGCTGTAGTGGTGCTTGAAAATGGAAAGATACAGTCAGGCTTCTTCATTCACAGTGGCAGTGAGCAAGAGGGAATAACCATATTCTGTCATGAGGATATCTTAAGTGTCTAGCATAAGAGATGTATGTCTGGATAGAGGTCTGCACCTTATCCCAATCCAGAAGGTCCTTGGAGACAGAGATGCTCTTTAATGCCACATGAAGATGGTAGGTCTCAGCGTGTCACATGACTGATTTTTATCTTACTGTGACAGGGCTGCATGGCAGTGCTGCAGATGTGTAGAAGTGCGCTTCATTAAATAAACAAGATTTGTCATGGAACAGTTGGAGGAAGCGTCATGAGGCGCAGATGAACAGCAGTGCATCTCCATTCGATGTCTTTGCATGTCCCGCTTAATAACGCCTCTCGCCAAGCTAACCGGCGCCAGGGGAGAGGCACTCTTGTGTGTCTTGTAACACGCTTCAATTAAAGGAACCTTCAGCCTGCTTTCAGCTCTTTGGGGTTTCAAATCTGCGCCAACAGATTGACACCTACAGCAGCTGGGGAGAATGGAAAGTTTTCGCTTAACTGAAAATGCCATTTTTAAAAAAGGCCGTTACGCATTATTACATTCGATAAGAAAAAATAAATGCATTGACAAAAACAGAAGCTGAGCCCTTATCGTGAAAAAGTGGAGTTATGTTGGCTCCGTGGAGGCTCCTTATTTCAGTCGTGCTATGGTACGCTATGGTAGCACATTCCCTCTGGTACTTTAAACGTCTGTTTTGAGCGGCCCCCGCACCTTTCCCATCTCTCATATATCATTTGGGCGTAGTGTTCTGATAGACTGCTGAAAGAATGAAGGTATTCCCCAACCGGTTAGTGTGGAAATGTTTTCCCTCAGTAAACAACAATAGAGGGATTTGACTTTTGCATGTTAAACATAATTGGTGAATCGTATTCATGTGCAGCACTCTGTCTGGGGGGGGGGGTGCTCTCTATTTAATTGGTACTGATTGAAATGTCGCTGGCATCCACGTATTTCATGCGTTCTTGTAAGCACGATCAACCATGCAGTTCAGATGCTGTATAACATCGTTAAATCATGAAGATTCCATTCCCGGTGAGCATTGTCAGATGGAAGCTTTACCTGCTCCACGGCCAAGCCCTTGCGTTGACGTAGTCGGGGATGATTTTTCTACTTGTTCTTCCTGCTGTTTTCGACATTGAGACTTGAGGCTGTGGACAGTGGTGATAGGAACATGACCTGGGGCCGCTGGCCTTGTTTCTGCATGGGAAACACTACCCAGTATAACCCCGCGTTCTGTGGCAGCTTTTTACGAAGAACACGCTGGCATATTTGAGTCAGGATTGATGAACTATCGCTGTAGCGTTGGTCAGGGGACACAGCTTGACAGGAAAAACCTGATCCATGCTCCGCCTGCGCGTTCCCAGGATGCCTGAACCCACTGCTCTTTTGAACGGGGCCAACTCCTATCCAGTTCCTCTCCTTTATTCTCACCAAAGTTCCTTATAGATCTCAGCACACATGACACAGCCGAAAAGAATTAAGGAAGGAGAGACTCATTGTTTAGCATCGCAATCCCTCTGAATCACCTTTGCAGCAAAATCGCCACAGTTGGGGTGG
>JABFEA020000038.1:19888559-19904466 GCA_019775915.2 Cyphomyrus plagiostoma
CCCCCCCCCCCCCCCCCCCCCCCCCCCCCCCCCCCCCCCCCCCCCCCCCCCCCAAACTATTTAAATAACAGCGAGTAGGAAATAATTTCGGAATATCCCAACACTTTTAAAAGAATGAAAAACACGTAGCCACAATTTTGCCATTAAGACATAAGCGTGTCAGACTAAATAAATATTGTACCAATACAATTATGCAAAGGTACAATTGTCATAATACGACAAAGTCTCCCAAGTATATTATCCAATTTCCACAGTACACCATTATAGCGTAATCAAATGATATATAGTTTGTTTTCTTCCCGGAACCCTGTATTGCGTATCCGGGTAATGAAAAAGGATGCAAAGCTTTTTTAAAAAAATAAGCAGTCAGTAAGTTTGTGCTGCTGTAACAGCTGTTTTCACTAAAAAGGTTTAGCTACTACTAAAAAAGACGACGTTTTGTCATAGAAGTACAATTTATGTCCAGGTTTGTACAAGCCAGATCACGTCACGTGGTTAGGTAAAAATAAGTTTGTTATGATCGTTTGATTCGTAGGCTTAAACACTTGCGATTCATTATGGGTTAAGTTCTTGGCGAAGTTTGATGAATTTGTATTTTGCCCCAATTGCTATGATAATGGCTTGGGTTTTAGCACAAACAAATTAAGTTTTTAGGCGATTGTGTTAAACTCTTCTATTCTATGCAATATAATAAAGCTGTGTCTGGATTGAGTTGCCAAAATATGCAGGCAGAGCAATCGGGCTGCCTGGATAGCCAATTTACATTATATGTGGATGTTTGCACAATGACATTTTCCACATGAGGGAAGCGCAGTTTGAAACAAACTTGAATATACACCTCCTGAATATATTCCGTTTGTGACCATATATTGCAGAATGGAATGGAACGGTACCCACTGATGGGTGCAAGAAGCCTCTCCCTGATCGAGAACACTATTTTAAGATGACCACTATGCCGTTCCAGCTTTCAGTCCATTACAGCTCCAGGAAATGACGGCGGCCAGTTGCTGGCAGAACGCAAGTTAAACCATCTGCGTCTCCACTTTAATGTCAATCTGAAAGAGTTAGCAGACGTTGCAAATTTAATATGAACCTGTGTATTTTAGACTCACGATGAACTGCTACATTACGAGGGTAATTAATCCCAATGTTCTTTTCCCACAGTGCCACCAATATAATCGGGGGCGTTATTTACATATGAAAATATCCGCAGAGAGACGTGTTTATTTTCTTTAACCAAGCTATGATGATCGGGGATATAAATCAAGAGAGACAGAGCTGGCACAAATAAGACACTTTGTAATTCACCTGATTCTCCCGTCTTCGAAACAGGTGCCGGCGATACAATAAACGCAAGTCTTTTTGGCAACTCCGAATGGCCAATTAGGGAAGACTGGGAGTGGCGAGAGGCGGGGTTAAAACGTACAAGTTATTTACCGGACCAATCCGCTGGTTAGTGGGCGGTGACAGGTCAGCTGGGGGGCGTGTCTCCCGTCTGCGAACCGAGGACAGTAATGGCATGGAAATAGCACAGCAATCTGGACGAGCCACTACGCACTGTGGGAACTACGCTACCAGTCTTTGAACTTCTACAGATATTCCCAAAACGGTACCCGGACGAAGAAAATCTAAGCAATTCAGATCTGCGCATCGAAAGTGTTACTTAGAGACGTTTCCGCTATTTCCAGTCGCAAAAGGGATATTTTACTGGACATGTAAATTAAAGGAGTTACTGCCATCCCCAAAATGAAGCTAGCCTTTTTAGTCTGCCTCGGCTTTCTCTTCACTCCTGTGGTTGTACGGGTTAGCTCTTCTCAGTCAGGTGAGTGACAGACCCTCTAATGTTTAGTGCGCAAGATGTTTATTTAGTTGTCACGCTGGGGGTTTATATTCAATTCCGCGTGGACACGCAGCTGTATTGATTCCAGTTAAAATGTGCGACTGTTTTGAACTATAGACACCTCTAGTGGAATCCGTTTTCCCCCGACTTCTAAAATTTCACAACATTGATCAGTTTTGGAAGTGTTGAATGCTGGAGGTAAAAGGAAAAAAGCTCAACAGCAGTGCACTGGTTTAGAAAACAGATTTTGTAATTCACTGTCGTTAGTGCGTCATTGCGTGTCTGCAAAAGTCCGACTTGAAAATCCACTGAATTTGAAGTTTTTCGCTTTTTCCTTAGATAATACCTGCTTTGCGTTTCCTGCAAGTCGGTACTCTGTGCGCTTCCTTTCGTCTGACTGTTTTGAAATGGGTTGTGAGGAATTTCAAATGAGGCTATGCTCTTTCAGCTCCGCACACAGAATGCCATTGTTGAATTAGGAGATCATAAAACATTGAATGTTCGCACACGTGTCCCGAGTATACAAATTAAGACAGCCTCATTTACTTGGTTATTGTACGCCTTTTTGCATTTACTGTATGATTTGAGCTGAATTGTCTATTTTTTACCTTTACACATCTCCGAAAAATCGCTCCGGCGAAATCGATTTTAGTTGGTGGTTTGTAAATATCAGCACTGCAATTTGCAGAGCTGCCTGTAATAGATCGTTTCCTTTCACCAATTATCTATGAAGGTCTAATAGATTATTCTGTTTTAAGGATGTGAAGACATTCAAATGACTTTCAGCACCCTTCTTCGATTTTGTAGACTGCATAATCACCCCAGATTAAAGACACCCTACACGGATCATTTTCTTTATTAGTTCATCCTAAAGTTTTAAGCCTATGCAGTAAATTTATTAAATAAAACGGCCTACCAAGTATCTACACATTTATAAATAAACAAAAATAAGTAACAAAGCACAATTTAATCATATTAAGCCCCAGAACCTGAAAATAAACACTGCCTTGATCATTGATATTACCTGTAGGCTAGTCGTGGTTACCTGTTTCGCCATTTCAGCCAAAAAAACAGAACAATTTTATATGAGGTGCATGGTAGTACAGCAGTATTAGATTATATTAACATACATGGATTGACGCATCTTCTATTAAAATACATAAACGGCTACTTAAATAAGGCAGTTTCAATTTTGACGCCCGTTAACTCGTGCACACGGTTTGTTTAATGTACACGTATCTTTTACCTTGACCTTCGAAACTTTAAAAATACTATTTAACACAAAGACCACATTATTTGAATACGGTTTGTGCTCCTTGTTAGCGGCAGGATGGCTGTCTGGAATGGCAAAGGACCATATAGTGTGTACAGTTTTGATAAAGTAGTTTATCTAATTTCCTAAGCCTTATATATTTATGCATTCTGGAAATGACTAGCGGCTGTGTGTTATTTTATCCATGAGCGTAGTGGTTGTGTATTTGGAAGGACGCGCGCATCCACACGGTGGTGGTATGAGCTGAACACTCGGCTGCCAGAGAGCTCGCTGTCTCCGTCGAGGCGGAGGCGAGATCAGCGCGCCGCTGCATCGGCATGCCTCCCCTCCTCGAATGTGTTTACCCGATTACGAGCGTTGTCACCCAACTGGACGCCATGGGTGCCGGGCGAAAGCGAGATGATTTCGCCCCCTCACGTGTGAGCTCATGGGGGTATGCGAGGAGTAGGCGCCAAGCGGACGCTTCACTCTCCTTCAGCTACCAGAAACAACGATCAGACAGACGTGACTGTCATTTCCATATATAAAAAAGTTTTATCGCTTGGCGTACACGGATCCCCTATGTACGGTTGTATCTGCCCCATGACTGCAGATTGATTTGACCATTTAATGTATAATGCATGCGATAATAGCATCAAGAGCATGTAATGTGGGCAAGCTGTAGGGTTCCTTAAACTGCGTTTTAAAGTTTGTTCACTCAGTCGGTCTTCACATTAATCCACTTAATAAATCGTAATTCTGTAGTAATTAAGGATGAAATTTGTCATTTTACAGGAGATCAGTTGCCATATCCCGCTTTAATTAAAATTTATAGGCAATATAATTTGGGCCCATATTATGTTGCTTCGATAGATATAAATTCCGAATAGAATTTTCACAGGATCGCCAACAGCAGTAATTGATTACCTTCTTCTAGGCATATGTGATATGAAGAGCTTGTATACGTACATTTCTAAGTGCGTCACGTGATTTAGGTAAGGGTACCGGGTTTTTGAATTTTTGAATACAACATAAAAATGTGATTTGTGTTATATAGCAAATACGTTTAAGTATTATTAATGACATTACTACTAGCTGCTAGTAGGCCTGTATTAACATAAACAACAATACGCTATTTCATATTTATTGTCCACCATTCCAGTACAAGGCCATGTACTTTAAGTACTGTGATGATGCTGATCTTAGTATATTACGACACCTCTGTCCTTTTAGTAGAAGATCTCTGATAGTTGCTTGCATTTTTGCATTTCATGCTTATCGAAGTGATGCAATGGGCTTGTGATCTCCGGTGGATGACGTGGCACGATATCCTTACCTTTAACCAGTTTTTCCGGATCGCATTTTGCTGTGGAGCGCTACTCCCCTGCTACTTTCGGGAAGCCACCCCGTGTCCCGGTCAGCTATGCACGGATGGGGCCAGTTATCACGCACAGACTTTCTGTCTTGGTACATTGGTGTACTATCGATTTTGCTTAAAAGTTAAATAATTGCACATGGTGAAATGAGTCACAGATTTGTTGCGACTCGTTGAAATGCACATCCAGTAAGAAGTATTGTATTCCATCGTGGCCATCTCAAACATTTCTAAAGACAATGTTCATTTTACTGCATATTTGGAGCAACCTATCAACGTCGCATTTCTTAAATTTATGTAATACACCATGAAGCGTTATTTTTAAGGATTAGAAGTTTTCTTGTTATTAGTTAAGGGCATTGACTAGAAACCCTACATTAAAACTACTGGTTCAAGTCCAAGCACAGACCAGGCTGTGGTACGCTTTGTACTGTTATATAATATATAAATGCTTTATAAACAGAATGCTTCAGATATTCATGTTATCTAGAAGCACTTTATCCCGGAAATTAACACTATGTGTTTCTGCCGTGGATTAGCTGGAAATTTAATATGGACGAAGTAGGAATGTTGAATTAACTGGTCTATAAAATGGGATGGGCTGTGACGGCCTTTCCAGACACCATCTGCAGTAAATGACAGTGACGTTTGCAGGACGGCGCCACACGCAGTTGCATTCAGGTTGTCCAGTGTCCCGTAGATTGTGATAGGAAAGTAATAGTGTCACCTCCTCCTGGTCCAGGTGATGTAAGTGGGCTTCTCCTGCAAGGGCCTGTTAATCAATGTGTTACCATTACTGCCACTCACACACACCTGCTTCTCCGTGCCGTGAAGGGCGTCCAGCCACCCCAGACGCGGAGAGAGCGGTGGAGGCAATGAAAAGGAGAGGTGAAACGTCACAGACGTTAACACAGGCTGCCGGAGGGTGACAAGATGCTGATTGAATTGCTTTTAGATGAAACAAATTACCGGGTCCTGGGAAAGCAGAGGTGGGGGTGTGCGGGGGGGCGTGCGTAGGGGGGGGGGGTATATGGATATGGGAAGCACTCCCCTGATTCAGTTATTGGAGCTGCTTAATTCCAGAAAATATGAATATTTATGATGTTGATTTCTGAAGGAATTTGAGCTATGCAGCGCATGTGGCGAGGCTTTTGAGGCGAATCAAAAGTTTGCCCTGTCGCAGACGCACTCTCACACGACACCGTGCAGCATTCTGCATAAGCAGGCCCGCTTCTCACATACGTTATTTTTGCTAGCTTGTTCTGTCCCCTCCGGTCGTTAATTGTTCGTCGAAAAAGGCTTGCAGAAAAATGCAGCTTGTTTGCCCTGTGTAGCCTGAACCAAATTGATTACAGCGGTAATAAGAATAACTGAGACTTTGAGGATGACATAGGATGCTACAGTCCTGATTATAGTTATTAAAACTTTTTTTTTTTAAATCAGTTGCAGGAGTACGTATTTGTGTGCTGAGGACACCGGTCAAAGTCTGTCTATTTTTATAACATATTTCGAATCCACTAACTAGGCAGGCAGTCTTTGTGAGATCTGTCCAGGCATCGGTTAGACGGCTCTAAATTATAATCAGATTACAGTGTGACATTTACACATTCCCAAAGAAAACTCTGGCTCGAAACGACAGAATGCAGAGACGTTATTTGGCTGCTGCTCGCATCGTGACTCTTAGCTTGTCGTTCCATATTGCAGATCCTTGAATCTACAGAGAGCTTAAATCAACAAGCCATTGATTAGAATCATTTTCTCTTCTTGACACTTGTTTTTTCTACCATCGTACATTCGGTTTGTAATATAGTCTTACTTAATGGATATGTCACAGAACTACAGAGATAAGCATTTTATATTTCTATTGGCATACAAATGCAAGACACATGCCTTTCCTTAATAGTTCCAGAATTACACGGCAGTGGCGCTATTTAAATGCTTATTTTTCTTAAACACTTTTAAGCTGTGACTTGTTTTTGTGCCCTAAGCAGCCATGGCGTGCGTGTGTGCGTGCGTGCGATGGCACGCGCTTGTGACACGCTGTCTGGATGCCGCTTCGGCCCTCTGGCCGCACGAAGGGACCTTTTTGCACGCGCGCTTCTCCCGCGGCCGATTGCCTTCCTAACGGACCACAGATCGTCGGAAACATCTGTTCCAGGGCAGGAGAAATGCCTTCCACTTGCGTGTCACTGGATCGCAGCAGAGCACACGTGGAGAGCTTAGCATGCAGCTTGTGTACGCCAGGCAAGTTGGGCGATCGGACACAGGCGAGTGCATGAGCGTCGTCCCATGCAGATTAAACTTGGAGGTGATCGTGCTGAACTTCAGGGACGTATGCTTGTTTGTTCCAGTCTGTGTCACAGGGAGGTTCCTTTTCTGGAGTTCAAAGAACATCCAAATATTTACATGGTGTAGCATAACCGCAGTGCAGGAGGGACAAAGGGATGAACTGCTGTCCAGATTTCAGTTTTTGTCGAGTACGGGTACTACTCCGTCCCAAGTGAGGGGGGTCACAGTCGCCTCACTCATGGTCATAGTCGTCGCCTTTTGAATGGCCCCTTTACTTTTGACCTGCGTGAATCTCACGCTGAATGGAAAGAATGGCTTGTTTTGAATGTGGTTCCCTCTCTTTGCTGGGCTGGCGATTCGTACCCGGGGCCCCAAGTTTTATTTGGGGGAAAAAAATCTAAGCTTTTTCACTCCTGTCCCTTTTGACTGAAGTGGTGTTGAAAGGACCCTTTTGCATGTGCATCCCTTTGGTCACCTGGGGGCTGGCCTGTGTCACCGATCATTTGTGTGTGTGTATGTGTGTGTGTATGGGGGGGGGGAGGTAGTGCTCTTTTCTCAGCCACTTCTTAAACTCCTCTCAAAAGTTCTTCCAGACTGTGGGGGTAGGATCATGGCCCCTTCCCCCTCTACTCCGGCCCCCACTATGTCACCAGTAAAGTCTGTTGTCGTCCATGAGTGTTTTCGTGACATGTGGCAGCCCGGCAATGCCTTTTGGGGCTCAGAAGCTTCTCGAAGACATGTGCCACTCTTTGAAAAGCCCCTGAAAGTTCATCTTCTCAAAATTATGTGTCGAGACAGTTAATTTGCCGAGAAAATGCCCCGTTGGAATATATTTCCATTCACAAGGCAGCAAATTGCCCTGGTGCTGAAAAAAATGTGAGAAATTCACAAAATGAGCCTTAATATCTTTCTCTTAATTAGTTGTTCTTTTATTGCTTGAGAACTTCAGAGATCAATGGTGAGTGTGAAGCAGGGAGCAGCTGGAGATGTTTTTTTTACCGACAACGCAAACCAGCGCGCGTGGAAGCATCAGTCACCCCAGAGTGATAGCTACGCTAGCCCTTGCACAGGTGTCTTCTGGTTCCTGCCGGAACAAAAACATAACAGGTACGTCATTACTCAGTTCTCCATCCCGCACACACTGTGATTCCGCGCATCTTCCTCCCCTCTGTCTTCCTTTCCCCCCACCCCCGTTCCTCATTCTCTCAGTCACATAAATCTCTGGCAAAATGCAAAGGGGCCAAAAGATGTTGACAGGCTAAAGTCCAGCCACGTCGGCGACACCTTCATGCGAAAGCGTACCCGCCTTATTAAAACAGCAGTGTGGCTGTTTGCTTAGCCGAGCCATATTTTCCAAACCATGGACCCACTTATGCCACGGTGAATTTGCAGAGGACCGGGGAGCTATCGACGGTCCGCCCAATATCCTGCTAAGACATTATTAAACGCTGGCCGCTCATGAGCACATTCTTCATGTCCTCCATCTCGTCCACTCTCCCCGTCGCCTGCAGTCATGCACGTCGGTGGTCCTCATTAAAATACCTGATCTAGCAAGCGAGTGGTCCAGTTTCTGTCCTCCTTGTCCTTAGATGTGCAGTTCAGGTTTGCAGGATATGATAAAATAAGATGTTTGAGCCAAAAATGTTAAATTACTGGTTTAATATTTAATTTTGTTTCCATCCTGCACATACATCCATCCGACGGGACAGACATTTGAGGTCTCGTGTTTTATGCACGTTTTTATCTGATCCAGTATTTCAGGGCTTTTAGTGAGGATATCTGTGGTTCCGTGGCAGTGTTCTGTGTGCTCCGGGAGCACGCCGGCCATGCTCTGGGCAGGGGACCGCTGATTCAGCAGGGATGCGTTATGATAGGAGATGAGAAACAGTGATGTGGAAGACGGGTTTCCACAAATGGGAGGTTTCCTATTTCGGAAGATAAATTGTGAGCAGCTTGCGCCAAAAGTGTATTATTGTGGTAGTGTGGGGCAATACTAACTCGGCCTGCAGGAATATAAATAATTAATAAATAATGAAGGTTTGAAAGCTAAAGAAACCAAAGATAAGAATGAAACGCATCACGTATTTGAAGTTACGCGGACCTTCTTAAAGGGAAATTTCCATAACGGCGCATGTCATCATTGGAATGAACTTGGCAACGTTTTGTGCTTTATTTGTACTTGCTGCAGGGGGTGGGCTCTTGTGAGGGGGGGTGCTGGCTATATCAAGGCTTTGTTGCAGAGAAGCCCAGTGATCGCAGGCTGTAAAGTGGTTTTTAAACAGGGTAGATGACCAGGGGGTTATTAAGGTACGGAGGGGGGGGTTCATCCAAGCATTGAGGGGAGACAGGTCGGGGGTGGCGAGGCTAAGCCAAGGGCACGCGAACCGCTGGGCCTGAGCATGAGCCCATCCTCAGGACAGCGGGAGTCACACATGCACACGGACCAGGCTGCATGCATTCACACAGCTGAGGATCAGCACTACAAAACGGCTCGGGGGGCAGGTTCTACAACACGGCTGAAGCGATTGACATGGGTAAACGACAGGGAAAGTGTAACATGACATTACTCTTGGTGACGGATGATGTCAGCCGGGCTGAGCATGTGCCCGGGCTTCCGAGACGTTCAGCGGCGGAAGAGGCTGCGTTCACCACGGATACGCGGTGCAGCATGCATGAGGCTTTCTGAGGGGCGGTGTCCGTCGGGCACCCCCGGCATTCCGCGGGCTTGGAGGGTGAGGTGGACGGCCTCTGTCAGACATCCCGGCGACAGCTGACGGTGAGAGCTTCTGCATTCGCAGGTCAGGGCTGCCCACTGACGTTTATATACACGGAGTGCAGCCAGAGTCCTTGATGAAATTACACTGTGCTTACAATGTGCTTTGCGCCATTAAAATACACTTTAGCTCTCTGGGTTTAATTAAAAGGATAATGTTTACCGAAGGCGAACTCCATTTTCTACAGATAAAAAGAAAGCAAGCGTAAGTTGCTGACCCAGCAGCAGCAGCAGCCTGTCTTCTCTAGAGAGGAAGGCTGGTAATAAGCATTAAATCCCAGGGCCCCTACTGTCATATTTGTCTTCAATCTCATACCTGCCAGGGCTGGGGGGGTCACCTTTCTGTCAACATAGAAGTTTTGAAGCAGGCGATGAAAATGCGTCCTGTTTCTCACTTGGAAGAAGTGGTCTGTGGGTGTACAGTGCCTCTGTGTGTGTGTGTGCGTGTGTTTACAGTGCCTGTGTATGTGTGTACTTTTGCATGTGCCTGCAACTATGCTTTTTGCAGGTATGTGTGAGTCTGTCTTCAAGTCTTTTGCCCATTTTTTTACCCACAGTTGAGCCATTCCTCTCAGTGACGTGATTTAGAAGCCAGTCTTATGGTGGAAAGGTTGTGGGTTCAAATCTCAGGACCTGTTCTTGGGCAAGGTTGCTTTAAATCCTTTAAGCCTTAAAGGGAAAAGTTCTTCCGCATAACTGAGCTTCAGCTAAAACTGCATGTTATTCTGATCCTGCTGTGCAAATTACAGCCAGTGTGATAGAAGGTGGGTTATGCTGGCTGGAAGAATGGAATTCTGGGTAATTTAAAGAACCCTGGCTGTTCTAACTGCGATCGTCTTAATCCCCAACATAAAAACTCCAATTTCCATTTTATTTATTGAGCCGATGCTTTTGTCCAAAGCAGCACTTTTTGAGAAAGGAGGCTCATGAGTCTCTAGAGCAGTTGGGGGTTACAGGCCCTGCTCAGGGGCCCAATGGTGGAACCACCTGGCGAGTCAGGGATTTGAACCAGAACCCTTCCAATACGTCAGACACGGCATCCCAAGCAGTTGAGTCACACCAACAGCTTGCCATTCCATTCCAGTCCGCTTCACATCTGCATCACGCTACTGCACGTCTCTACTGGGCCTATTCAGAATCGAGAGTGTCAGCGTGCAATTAGGGATGCCTGGCGCTCTGGTTTGCTTCATTTTATTTTTTTTACACGCGGCCCTCAGAAGATTAAGCAGAAGCTATTCCCATCAGCGGGTGACAAAGGAGCAGCTCGGAGCCCGGCCTGTGATTGACAACGTCACCCCGCTAGTCCTGCGCCACTTCCTCGAGTTAGTCGGCCTGAATAGCGGCTCTTCTGAAGCTCGCTGCCTTCATCTTTCCCTTTGTAATGACAACAAAGGGACGGATTAGAATGACAATAAAATTAGTCTAATCTTCACAAAAGCACACCCATTACCACAAGCCAAGGAAGGGAAACGGGCTAATTGTGTGTCTGTAATTCTTGGGTTAGGGCTGTTGTTCTCTCTGAAGTGGTCAACAGCTCTAAGCGATTTGTTTTATTTCCCCTTTTTCTTGCATGTATTTTGTGAATAATTGGATAAACCCTGAGAATAATAGGCTGTCAGACAGAGAGTAAAAAAAAGAAGAAACAGTAATTCATGTTCTAAGCATCTCTTCATGGTATTTTATTAAGATGTTAAGAGTTTTTTTTGTATCATCTTTTAAAATACAAATGTTAAGCGTTGAATTCCACATTGGCTGGCAGAATGTACATTAATAATGGTGAAATCTGCCTTATTCCCAAAGGGATTTAGGTTCGAGTCCCGTGTTGGATCCCTTGGCGCATCTCCTTTTCCTTGTCTGGATTCTTTTACCCCACGAACATGGATTTATTTGCAAAGTTGACATTTCTGTGATGGGTTGGTGCCCCATCCGGGTTTGGACCCCACCCCGCACCCCTGAATAGGATAAGAGGGTTCCGAAAAAGGATGGACTGATGGATAGAATTTGAAATTTTAGCCAGTGGCAGTGGGACCAGTAGCAGGTAAGGATCGCTTAACTGGAAAGTTGCTGGTTTGGCTCGCAGGTAGGAGCCCAGTACAGTGTCCCTGCAAGCGATGCGTGTTTCACAATGAAACGCACCTCAGTCATGTGAGGTGATGCTTGTCAGCGGAGCCACTAAATATGGAGGAAAACACTCATGAATGAACAATGAGTCCGGTGGTTGGGGGACGGTCAGCGTAGGAGAGGAGCGTGAAGGTGACGCATGGAGCTGTGAAAGGCCCTCAGTGCTCTTCCTGTGGGGCCCCGCCTTCAGACGACACGCCTGCGGTGTGGGGACAGCGGCCCCAGGGCCCTCATGGACCTCCTCTTCCTAATGGCTCCACTTGTATTTTAATGAATGGATGTGGCGTGAAAAATGGCGGTGAAGGCATTAAGGAAGGAGAGAGCAGGCAGCACCGAAGGCGGAGAGAGCGGCTCGGAGCGCCTGTATTTCCGGGAGGTAAAACCAGGGCGCGTTTGTTGTTGAGGAGAGCGCGTCCTCCATGTATGTCGGAGTGTGTGCGAGCGTCTGAGCAAGCCACAGAGATGAATAATGAATGCCTGTCCCGTCCAATTGGTTGGCCTTCCCTGCCCCGTACATGAGGCTAAATCATACTCATGCCCCCAGCCATTAACGAAGCCCCGTGCCCCCGCAGAGCATTATGGGAAGAGGAGCACAGAGCGGAGATGGGAGCCTGCTCAGTTACGCTTATTTATAGACTGGGGGGCCCGGAAGCTTCCAGAGGGTTCTGAGTGATGTCGCCACGGAGCGGCACACGGGAGCTGAATGGTAAGCACCCCCGGGGGTGTCAGCCGCGCGTGTGCCCCCGAAGGGCCGGGGCCCCATCCTGGGTTATTCCGGGGTGGGTTCTGCACCGCCGTGACGTTGCATTGGACAATCCAATGTGGAAGATGGATGGATGGAGAGGATTTCAATGGTGCTTTACTGTCAAATCCTGGAAATAAATTTCCCTGCGGTGGCTGTGCATGTCAGCAGATAAGAGCATCAGAAGGAGATGTTTCATGGCTGAGGAGGGGTCCGCCCATGGTGGGTCGGCAGGGCTTTGCTGAGGATGGACCGGGCCTGATCCAGCCTCCGGGCGTCGCCCTCCTGGCCCACCGGGCCCAGTGAGCCGCGATTTCCTGCACTTTGCATCCCGTCCAGACAGGAATCATTTCCGGACAACTACGCCAGTCTGGGCTAATGGTGAGCCCTAGTGCTGAGCTGAATGGACGTTTCAAGCTGTGAGTGTGTTTTTTTTTTTTTTTTGGAAATGGAGAATAAGGACCTTTGTCTGTTTCCCAGTGAAAAGATCTCCATCCCTTTTTATCCCGGGAGAGAGAGAGAGAGAGGGAGCGGGCAAGAGAGCCAGCGCGAGCCCAATGTCGAGGTGGGCATGTTCTCTCCGCTGTGGCCGTTTACCTGTGACAGCTACACTCCATCTTAGGCCTCTCTGAAGCCCCCCCATGCCCCCCACCACCTACCACCACCACTCAGGGAGAAAAAAAGACAGCACTGTCCACACGTGTTTAATGATCAGTGTGTTGCTGGGAGAATTCTGGGCTGGCCAGCACCAAAGCCTGCGTCCCAGTCTGCCGAACACCCCCCCGGCCCTCCCTGCCAGCTAGCCCCTACCATGACCCCTCCCGGTGTAGCAGCATCAGCAGCATAGAGTAAAAAACAATCATATGGAGCGGGGGGCCTCTAATTTTAACTGGGGTGACTTTGTGGTGGTGGTGGGGGGGGGGGCAGCACAGGGGTCCCCAGAAGCCAGAGCCCAGGAGACATAAGACGTGAGTCCCAGCCGCTCCAATTAATCACCCTGGCCCAGGGGAGACTGATGCTCTCCTGCTCCTCTCAGCCCTCCCTCCATTACCCTGCAGCCCCGTCTGCAGGAGGCGCAGGAGAAACATCAGTCAGCTTCCCCGAAGACCACACAAACCTGAAAACCGGGTTGGGTGGTCGATAGATATTGTCTTCTCTCGTCCCCGCTGTACAAACGGCCCTGTCGCCGTGTATCTGTGTCTGTTCTCTATCCACGGGAGGATCCCACTTTGCTTTTTTACCCTCAAATCCAGTAGGGAAGGCAGCCTGAGTGCTATAAGGATCGGCCAGCAGGGGGCATGGTGGTCAGAGGCGTGAGCCGGTGACTAAGTGGCTGAATGAGCACGGTGGCTCAGTGCATATCCAGGTGTGTGTCTGGATTTGAAGGGCCCTTGAGCGTTCACATGCCTCCGGCAAGAGAGTGACCCACTCGCAGTCGGGCTACTGAAGATCGTCGTTCCAATGTCAAATTACTGGAATGGAGACTCGGCGTGTCTGACCCGTACCCAACTCGTTCCCCTTGTCCGTGTCTGTGTGCGTGTGTGTGTGTGCGTGTGTGTGTGTGTGTGTGTGTGTGTGTGTCGAGATGACGGCCGCCTGGGCAGGGGGGACTGTCTGCGTTTGGTGCGCTGATCACGACTTTCAGCTTTCCAGCTGGATCTGGCTTCTGTTTATCGGCGCCTAAGATCAGCGACGAGCGCGGCTCCGCTGGGGGACGCGATTCAAATAAGCAGCGCGTGCCATTCTCGAAGGTTCCCCGGTGGAAAAGCCACCGCCAGGCCCCCCCAAACGGAACACAAGCAGGGAATGAAATTAGGCAGATGAATAAAACATTTGCTAATTATCCACTTTCTATCGGAGAAGCCAAGCTGGATCCCAGCACTGTTTATCAGAAGTTATCATTGATTTTTGCTTTTACTTTTATTCAGAATTGTGGCTCTTCAGGGGCAGGTCCGTCTCAGAGAATGTCTTACAGTGAAGCGCTGGATCGCTGCAGATGTACTTTATACTGGGCACTGTAATGTAAAGCACATGTTTGTGTCACATGACAGCGGCCGGTTTCTGTGAATAGGCAGTCTCTGGTCCGTACCGGTTTGTTTAGACGAGACTCGCACAGCACATACACACCCACAAAACCTATCCTGTTTGTCTTCTTCTTTGGTTGACATCTTCCCTCACTCCAGCTAAGCTGGTTTTAATTGGCATCACATTCTGATGTTTATGCGTGTTGGACGGTGGCCAGCCCTGTGACCCGTGTGACCTCTAGCTGGGTTTGGTTGCATCGGCCTGCGTCAGAATCGAGCTTTGTCGTCGGCGTGAGAGAACACTGGTGTGTGTCTGCATTTGTTTGTGTGTCGGCAAGTGTTTTTGTGAGTGCACAACTGCATCTATGTCTCTGTTCGCATGTGAAATAATGAATGCGCATGTGTTACCTTTATATCATTAACATTTGCGTGCAGGTGCATGTGTGTGTGAAAACCGGGAGGAACACAGCTGACAATGAGCGTCTGGTTCTGTCAAGGCAAATATGCATGATAATCAATGCAAGTGCACTAAATTATTGAACACGGACTGAATATCTGAGCAGGGATCAGCGAGTCATTCTGCTTGGGCTGCTTCCCACTGTGTCTGCCTCCGTTTCTCTGCTGCAGCTGGTACCTGCAGCTCACCCCGGATTTTTGTAAACGTCTCGAGCTGCCTATAGGAGGAGCCACTAAGTCAGACCTCTCTGACCCACGGTATGCTTCCCCTATGTGGTCGCACTGCCTTTGGGGGCCTTCTTTGGTAGTGCGGCTGGTGTTTGTCCTAGAGCCCCTGACTGTTGTAAGCAAAACACCAAAATGGGGGCCTTGCCTTCTCGAGGCTGTCCTGACTTTTGCCCGTTTGCGGTCTGAGCACAGGCTGTTTCTGGTACAGAACACGCATGTAACACAGCCGGGTTGCCTGTGCTGAAAGTCTCCAGCACAGCCACACACACGTGTGATGCCTACACATGCAGGAACGCACGCGTGCATGTGACGAAGGCTTCCGGCACTCGTGCAGAATGCTATAGTGGGAGCCTGGGTGGATTTCCTCGCCGTCCCATTAAAGGGGCCGTATGCAGGGAGGGGCTGCTGGGAATTCTCTCCCCGCTCCTCATACATAAGGTATCAGGCTGCGTCTGGCAGGTTACC
Source organism: Cyphomyrus plagiostoma (assembly GCA_019775915.2). NCBI lineage: Eukaryota > Metazoa > Chordata > Actinopteri > Osteoglossiformes > Mormyridae > Cyphomyrus > Cyphomyrus plagiostoma. The sequence goes on from JABFEA020000038.1 coordinate 19,904,125, forward strand.
CTTCTCTGGGGCTCCTGATTCCAGTGGGCTCTTCACAGCCACACTTCGCGCTCAGGGGGGTGAGGCGTAGTGGGTGTGGACCGCGCCACCTCTCAGACTTTAGCTGGGGTCCCATCGGCGCCTGGGTGTCTGCAGAACTGTCCGTCCGCGGTGTCTGTCACCTTCACATTGTCTCGCTCTGTCTCTCTCACCCATTTTTCACTCATAAACCACCACCCTACCGGCCCCCTAATGCCCCCCCCCCCCAAACACCACAAAAAAACACACACACACAAAAACAACAAACAAAAAAAGAAAAACAAAAAAACACAAGGGGTGTGGTAAAAAATAAATTAAATTAAC
>JABFEA020000038.1:19904476-19926215 GCA_019775915.2 Cyphomyrus plagiostoma
CTCGCACCCCACTTTCACTCCTACCCCCCCCCCCTCCCGGCCCCCTCACGCCCCCCCCCCCCCACACGCACACACACACACACACACAAACACACTCCGCGCATGAAATGATAAGCACTTCATCCACTGGGAGGTGGTAAACATTAATGTAATGTCACGGCGCCCATAAGACCCCTGCTCAGCGATGAGCTGGAGGGTGTGCCGCCGCATGATTAATCTGCGGTGGACGGGTGGGGGGAGGGGGGGGGTCAGGTGATGGTGGAGGACAAACCCCGGTACCCCCACCCCGCAATATGCCCCGCCAGCTCGCTGGGGTTAGGGGCCTTCTGAGTCAGCGGGGCCATCTTGTCTCAGAGTACTGCCTGCTAATCATGCATCGTTCTTTATGCTTGTACTTTATGCTCACATATACCCATATTCAGTGCATCATGCCCTGTATTCATACTCTGAGATCCTTTATTATTTTTGTGCTCATATTGTGTCTCATACCCTCTGCTTATATTGTGTTTATCCTTCTTTGCACTCATGCTATGTCATTTTATCACTCAAGGTTTATCATTCTTTGTACGTGTACTGTGTCTGTCGTACTGTATTGTTCATCATTGTACTCATACTACTCATTATACTCATACTCTATCATTCTTTAATATTTAAGGTCCATGTATCATAACCCTGTACTTTAGCACTGTATGTCATGCTTTGTACTCATTCTGTGTAGCTTATTTTTGGACCTTTCAGCCTGGGTAATCAGCAGCTTCATCTTCAATTTCTGAATGTTGCCTGGAGCAGATGAGGCCTGACAGACCCTGGGAAGGTTTTGAAATCATGCCTTTAAGCACATAAGTTCCTGAGATGGTTCCATCCAGAAGGGTTGGGGTACTTTCCGTTGTTGCGTCCGATCAGCAGTGACCGAACTCCCTCTGATGTTCTGTGGTCTGGTGTGTATGTACATCCAAGCTGATTGGCTCCCACTTCCAAAAAGGAGGAGACGCCCCACCCAAGACATAAAAGTACCTGTTTCTGAAGGAGGGGCGGCACAGGTTGGTGCAGGAGGGGCAGAAATTTTCTCCTCATTTCCACCATCTGCTTCAGCATACCTCTGCTCAGCTTAATTAAGCAGGTCGGCCCGACAGTGCAGCTACTGAGCAGGACGGGTCAGGGGAGTGCGCTCGCTATTACCTGTACAGGCTGCCCATGTCCTGTCACTCTGAATTCTGCTAATAACAGAAACTTTTTTGGGGGCTGCAACCAAAAAAAAACACGATTATATTCATATGTAGGGGTAATGTGGTGTGTTAGCATTGAACCCTCACACCTTCAAGGTAATGGGTCCCTGCCCAGGACTATGTGTGTGTGTAGTTTCCTGTGTTTTCTGGCTTTCCTCTGGGCGCTCCTCTTACTTCCTGCAGTCAAAAACCATGTTGTTACTCTGGCTGCTATCTTTAGCTTGCATGTGATGTGTGATGGTGCGTGTGCCATGTGATGGACTGGAGTCCTACCCAGGGTGTCCTCAACTTTGTGCCCTTTGCGTTCTAGGATACGTTTCAGGCTCAGTGCAACCATGTAGTGGAAATGCAGCTATGGAGGAGCGATGGATATAAATATTTGAGAAGATGGAGTATTCAGCAGTAGGTATATTCATTTTCTGGTCTACACCACAGGAACCGTGGGGATCCCCACTGTCCTCAGGACTGCTCATGGGGGTTCAAGTAAAAGGTTTAAGTAACAGTTTACACAGGTTCTTCCATGTCCTGGCATGTCATCTGCCAAGAAGTGACCCACAGGTTGGAGGACAATGAAAAACGAGCCTCTTTTCATTTCCAAAACGGAGCCGTAGTGTGTTTCACCTCCTTGGCCCATAGTGGTATGTAATGTCAGTGCGTATAATGGAAACGCGTAATAAGAAGCGACAGCAAATGAAGGTTAAATCACTGGCGAGTAGTGAAATGTGTATCTGGCAGGAGAGCCATCCAGGTGATGACGGAAAGTGGATTGGTATGCTAACGGGAGACGCGCAAATGAATGAGTAAATGAATGTTAAAAAACATCTTGATTTCCAGGCACTGGGATAGACATATGGTGCGGGGGGGTGTATTTTGCTGTGTGCATTTGGAAATTGGATTAAATGTTTTGTTTGACATCCCACCCCCTACCACCCCCCCCCCCCCAGACTCCTGAAACACACACATACTGATGTACACCCCCATCCTGAAGAAATGTCCCAGGGATTCTCTGCTGTCTGACTGGCATCTCTGACAGGATGTTTGGCTAAAGAGTCCTGCTCAGCTTGGCTTGGGATGATTTGACTGTACACTGTCAGTCAGACGCTTTTTTTTCCAGTCATCTGCGCCTATTACTCCGCGCCTTCGAAGAATATTTATGATTCCTTTTTTAAATCCAGCTACCTGCCTTGTTATTTTTAGGGAATCGCGTTAACCGAGAGGCATGCTCAGAATCTCGCACATCAGAAGCGGGAAACGAGGTTTGATTCTTAAAAGTTTCTCTGATCGGTATCAGCAAAGGAATGAAAGTCCTCGCAGGTGAACTTCTCTGCGTCCTTTGAGATCGTCACAGTGTTTGGCGGGAAGGGGAAACGTCCAGTTATCGGGATTTGCCAGACAATTTGTAACTCTTCTGGTAATTTGATTTGACTCTAATTCGATTAGAATCCGGTGTAGATAGTGGCATTGCAGCGGGATGCAGCTGGTGAGTCGCCTGAAGCATGTTGTTAGCTGTTTGTCATGCTGAGAGAGCTAACAGGACGGGCCGTTTGTTCATCTGGATGCCCAGGGTCCAGGCGATCGAGTATCCTGTTAAGAATCCGCCCATCACGTAAGTGTACACACATTTCATTTATTAGGTGTGACATCAACTAATGCAGGGAGGGGAGCCTAGCTTGTTTGAGGATCAATGCCTAGATATCTCAGAAGAGAGAGTGCAGGCAGTATTGTACCCCCTTTAAGCAAAACACTGTACTCTAGCCCGGGCATTGCCACCATTGTCCAAAGACATGCTAAGCTAATTGCCATCCTTGAATTGCCCACAGAGCCATAGATCACGGGTGCCCAAGTCCAGTCCTGGGGGGCCAGAGCCCTGCACATTTTTGGGTTTCCCTGCATTTAACACACCTGATTCAACTCCTTGTGCTAATTACCACATGGGTCTTGAGCTGAATCATTTATGGTGGAACAGGGAGATCTAAACTACACAGGGCTCCGGCCCCCCAGGACTGGAGTTCGGCACCCCTGCCGTAGAGTATGGTTTAGCCATAGAGTATGGCTCATGGCAATTTTACTTACGGAAAAGTTAAAAAAAATATTCTGATGGCACAGTGAAAAATGATTGGTTCATTGTGATAACCAGTTTGATTGTAGAAGAGGTGGGTCTAAGCAACTAGAGGAGGTGGGATCAAGATTTCTGATTGGTTGTCCCCACCTCCTCTAGTTGCTTGCACCCACCTCCTCTACAATCTGATTGGTTTTCTCTCTGAGAAAATCATTTTTTGTTCTGGCCTTAGAACATTTTTATATAAGTAAAACTCCCCCAAGCTAGAGTATCACTGTGTGTATGGTTTCCCAGGGATGGGCGGGCATCTCATCTTGCTTGTTCCCCTGATTCATAGCCTGTGCTGCCTGGGATAGGATCCAGGCCCCCCGTGACCTGGTACTGGGTAAACAGTTAGGATATGGATGGTTATTTCTCCCATCAAAATGCCAATTCTGCTCGCATTGTTTTTGCTGTAAAAAATCAGTGCAACACAATTAATTCTGAAATACATGTACTATACAGTTTCACACATATAAATACAATTTGTTTACTTAAATAATCTGATGTTTTTGGTGGCTAACCATTATTACAGAAGGATATTGTTTGTATTTCGGGGACAGGAAGGGGCAGAAGGACTGTTTATGAAAGGACTGATTGAATAATCTAAGACCACATGCTATACCTGTTGCAGTCTTGTTTACGTCAGAAGACGACATTGCTTTATACTTGCCATAGCGAGAGTTTGCAGTGTAGGGCAATTTCACAGCAGAGGTAATTCTGTTACCAACATGTCATGAATTTGGTGAAGGGTGCATCTCATAATGCAGTATAATTTGATAGCTGGGAACTGATGGTATTTCAAGCAATGCAAGTCAGTTTTTTTCAAACTGTAGCTCGATATTCTTATGACTGTAATTACATTATGGTACAAATATTCTATAATATGATACAGACGTATAAATTATGTCTATTCTCAGTTTATTTTATATAACAACTTGAAGACCACAGCAGAGACCACAGTAGATACAAAGACCATGGTGGACTCCATGAATCGGTCCTGGAGGTCTTTGCCGTGTTGCTGCCATAACATGCGCTGCCTTGTTGTTGCATCCCATGCTTTGTGTTTGTACTGCCCACCCCCTACCCAGAAAACAGGACAGAAACAAACATAAATTCCCCTCTTCTCGATTGACGGGCACCGGAGTTTGGCGTTTATGGCAACCTGATCGTTCTTGCTTTGCACACGGCTAAGCTACGCTGGGCTAACCTTCAGTGTGCTGTGAGGGAAAGGGCCATTTTTCAAGTGGGAGGGGGGGAATCGTCTCCTGGCAGATTTATGGGCCCCACCACAATTGCCAGTTTTCTGCTGCATGTCCTGCAAAGCATGGCAGATTGTAATAATCACCGCCATATCGCTCCGAAGCGACAGCAGGCGGTCAAATAAATGTTCGCCATGTGACCTTTGAGGGAGTGGCTGGCCTGTGGGCGGAGCTTCCACAGCTGCATACAGAAGCAAAGATGAAAATGCATCTTTTCACATCGCAGGATTAGCTGCCACTGTGTGGTAACCGGATGAAAAATACTGAAAAGAGCAGACGATCTAAGAGTATTGAGACGTCGGTGAAAAATAGTGCAAACCTGCAACAGTGATAACTGATTACTGTAAGAAGATTGTTTCCCTGATTCCACCAATATGGCTCCTTTTATCCATACAGCAGGGCCAGCTGGGAATCATTGTGCATGTCGCATGTAGTATGGCGCGCTGTCTTTGTTTGTGGGCTCTGAAAGGCTGACGTGCATATAGGACACATTGTGTTTTAATTAACAAAATTTATGAAATTAATTTATAAATCTTGCTGTGTGCTCATCGGACAATGATGGACAGTACTGTGGAATTCAGTATATTATTGTTATTATGGAGTGGAAGATCTTGTACACATTACATGTGCATTTTGAGGTATAAAGGTTTAGAATTTTAAGGTGCTTTAAATTTTCTCTTCACCACCAAGTATGAGGTCTGCTTTGTGGTGTGTGCGTGCGTGCGTGCGTGCGTGCGTGCGTGCGAGGGTCCATTTGAACAGTCTAATGCAGGGCTCAGTGTCCAGCTTTGGAACTCGTTCCCTAATTAGTCAGATTAGCGTCAGATCAAAGCAACCAATTATGAGGGGAGCTTTGAATCCAGGCAGGAGGGAGGCTCTCAGTACGGAGGGAGAGCAGTTTGAGGTGGTGGATCAGCCAAGCTGTGCCCAGGCCCGGCTCCCAGGTGATCCTCCATCATTGCGTGCACACACACACACAATCAGACACACACACACACACACACAATCAGACACACACACAATCAGACACCCACACACACACACACAATCAGACACACACACACAGACACACATACACACATACACACAATCAGACACACACACACAATCAGACACACACACACACACAATCAGACACACACACACAGACACACATACACACAATCAGACACACACACACAATCAGACACACACACAGACACACATACACACAATCAGACACACACACACAGACACACATACACACAATCAGACACACACACACACACACACACAAACAATCAGACACACGCATACATACCTGCACACATACACACACAAATAATCAGACATACATGTAATCAGACACACACACACATGCATGCGTACACACGTACACACAACCTACCCAAATACAAATGGGGACCTCAAAAGATGTCCCCAAAAGTAGGGATATTTCAGGTTTCAGTACACTTTGGGGACAATTTGGTCTATGCAAAGCCACACACACCCACCCACCCACACACTTACATATATAAGGGGATTAGAGTTAACAATTTTCGGGCTTCCACTAACCTACACAACAAAACACGTTAATCTGTTAAGCTTTTCCGTCAACCAGATCATGCACTATCTACTGTAGGAGGAATGAGTAAAAAGGTAAGAGACCTTGCTGTTTGATAATGAAAAGATTTCACAGCTCAAATGAGAGGATGATGGAATCAAAGCAAATCAAAGGCCCATTTTTAGTTTTTTGATTGCATTCACAGATTTTTATAAAATTGAGATTATCCTTGTGGTGGCTGAAGAACTGTCCCCACAAGGTAAAAGGTTGCAGGTTTTTATCACATTGTGGGGAAATATGCTCCCTAAAATGTATTAATTACAGAATTACACATTCACACACACACACTCACACACACACACACACACAGAGGATCTAAGGAGACAGTCTATCATGTCAGGTCCAGCTGATACAGGTGAGCAGACCTTTTGGCGTCTCTGTGTTTCACCGATATACTCAAAAAGGAGGCCATTTTTCTGTATCTGCATCATTGGCCCCTTCCCTCCATCTATGAGATGAAAGGCAGTGGGCTCTCCAGCGCCCCCTTCAGATCGATGTGTTTGTCTGGCTTACATTTTGCAGCAGGTGGAATGCATCCATCTTCAAGGCACCACTGCTGGTCGGGGTTGCAGGGTCGCGCGGCAATATGCAAGGGGAGAACATGATTATTCAGAATGTCAGGTTGGCTTCGCTACCCGCCTCAGAAAATGCTGGGTTTTTTGGGTGTCTGGTGACTGTTGTGACCCTGCATCTTATCTGCAAGGGTCTCATTCTCATTCATGCTGTCCTGCTCCATTTGTGGCCAGTGATGAAGACCTGAAGAGATCCTGGGCTAAGCCAGGCTGGACTGACCCCTCTCACCACAGCAAAACAGAGCTAAGTTCTCAGAAGCTATTCGTCTTACCGAGAGTTAAAGGTTGTCAGTGGAACGGAATCACAGACTCGCCTGCAAGTATATGAGACAGCTTTTTTGTAGGTAATAGGGTACACCTTGTACTCATAGTCCAGCTGTGCTTAGAGATGATCAGCCCATCTCCAGCGTTTAAAGGACAGCTTTGGCTCTGATGGGATGAATGTTGTTTATTACTTGAAAGGTGCTTGGTAAGTGACTGGCGAACCTCAGCCCTGCTGTACAGATGGGTGTTTTCTTGGAAACAGTTTTATCTTATCAGTGCGCAGGAACCATGCGGTATGGCAGCATAAATCCGTGACTCCTCACTCAGAAATACAATTCATTCAGCACTATGCCCCCTGCCTGGAGCGAATCCAGCTCGGTAGTCTCTGTGAAGAGTGGAGTAGTATGCTGGCTTGCATGGTTTGTGAGTGTTGTTTACTCATGGGGGTTTTGCTTACACAAAAATGTTCAGAGGGCAGACTGACAAATGATTGGTTCAGAGAGATAACCAATCAGATTGTATAAGAAGTGGGTCCAAGCAAGTAGAGGAGGCGTGACCAAGACAACTGATTGGTTGGGCTTGCCTCTTCTACAATCTGATTGGTTATTTCAATGAACCAATCATTTTTTGTTCTATCCTCAGGACATTTTTGTATAACATTTTGGATCTGGCAAAATGTATAGCTTATGAATCAGGCTTACTTGGATCAGAAAGCTAATATAGCCAGCCTCTGTACAGCTGTAGGCTGCAAGCCCCTCCCTGCCTGGATGGGGATCTGTACGGCATTCTGTTTCAGTGAGGACTGCCACCCGCCCCTGCGAGGTTAATTGCTGCCTGTGCAGGAGATCGCCGCTATAGTTAGCACCCAGTAAATTGAAATCCATTCATTGCGACGAATAAACATTGGGATCTTGACCCGAATTTCCATTGGCCAGGCTAGGCAGTCTGAGGCAAGGGTAATGAAAGGAAGCGAGATCGACATTCATTCAGGGAAAATCACCCCCACTTCGTGTTCAATAACGCAACAGTAAATATATATTTTTTTATCCCACTGTATCCTTACACAGTTCTCAGGGATGCCATACAAACACTTTTGTTCAAAAAGGACTCCCCCAGATCGCAATTTGAAAGTCTGCCTGTTTAACCAGTGCAAACCACAACCCCATAACCTGTAGGTGCTGTTGCAGAGCGCCGCCTAGAACCTATATCTGATGGTGTTCATCTAACCTACATTACACCTGCCCCCACCAGTCAAGAACCTACAGCAAGGCCTGTTCCAGTGAACCTCAGTCCAGCTGCCGATGCAGTGCCTTCAGTTGCTTCCCTAGCTGTTTACAGATAGACCCATTCATACTGCTGGGTATTCAGGTTAAATATCTTGTTCCTTCTTAAGCTTAAACTGGTATTCGTCCAGTTATGAGTTCTTAACCACAGCAGAACCAGTTCTCCTATAGCACACACAGACACACAATTGTTTTTAATGTATGGACTGCCGACTGACTGAAACTTGTGATTTATAACACCGTGAGCAAAACCCTATACATGGGGTGACATGGTGGCATTTGGTTAGCACTGTTGCCTCACAAGGACCAGGGTTCGAGTCTCCACCATGGCTCCGGGTGTGGAGCATGCATGTTCTCCTGGTGTCATCATGGAGTTTTATCCAGGTACTCCGGTTTCCACTCACAGTCCAAAAAACATGTTGAGGTGAATTGATGTTGCCAAATTACCCATGGGCCTGTGTGTGAGTGTGCCCTGTGGTGGATTGGCGTCCCATCCTGGGCTGGCCTCTACCTTGTACCTGAAACCTCTGGGATAGGCTCCAGATCCCCTACAACCTTGAATAGGACAAGTGGTTACAGAAAATGGATGGATGGAAATTGCTCCAACAAAGGCAGCAGAAATTGTAAACCAAGACACATACAAACTGTACTGAATGCACCTCCAAAGGCACGGCAAGCACTCCTGTGATTCCGGGCCTCCTTCCCGAGCTCTGGTCTGCCGCTGATGGCGCCTTCTAATTAGGCCAGTGTTGGCTAATTGTGCCTCTGACATTGAGGTATCTCTGGAGAGTCCGGGGCGCTAATTTTAATAAGGGTAAACAAGCAGCTCTTTTTACTGGCCACATTTTAATTAGAGCCAGCAGGCTGCCGACATTGACAGAGAGAGAGCAGGAAGACAGGAAATCAAACCGTACAGGAACTTATCTGCTCCGCCGATGAGGCAGCCAGTCTGCTGGACCCGCCTCTATCTCGCATTTTCATTATAATACGTGTATCTGCTCCTCTGAATGCCTCACTTTATTAAATGAGCAGCCACCTTCGTTTCAACGATTAACAAACTTAGCTGTTTATGGTGGTGTCCTTTTCACGACGTGTCCTAATTTGCTCATGATGAGTAATTTGAACGTTAGACTAATTTAAAATAACATAAATTATCGGCCCTCAATGCCCCATCCTGTTGTGTAATGGCTGTCCTGAAGAGCCCCTTCGGGCTGTGCTGTCCTGGTGTAGTCGCCTCCTTCCGCGCATTAGCAGGGGCACGGTGATCCCTCAGTAAGTACAGTTTAACATACAGATCAGCTGTGGGGAAGCGCGACGTCTGGCTACAGACTCCCGGATTGACGGACCCCTTCTTCTCCCCTCACACTCCATTATCATAAGGTCAGGCCACAGCTCGATTGTTTATGGACACTTTAATAGAGACGGAAGTGTCTCAGTGCAGCCTAGGTTAATTCCCCGGGCTGTAATTCCCAAACCTGACAGCCATTTTCATTAAAACAATAATGCCTGTTTTTCATGGAGTGCGTGACCCCCCCCGCCCCACCACCATCAGCCCCACGATCTGTGCCATTCGCTGCTTCCCGCCCCCCACCTTGGGCAGAACATCACACCATTCCCTCTGCACAGATTGATGCTGTAGTTCCCCAGTGGTGCCCCCGCCTCCCCCAGTTCAGGGGCTGATTCACACAAATGGGGGGGGGGGTCTCATCATATCTTGATTAATATTCATATTTTAAATTTTTATGCTGCCGTATCATGGCTCTTCATCAGGGTGTTAAATTTCGCAAATAAATCCAGCCATCTTAGGGTCCTTTAAAATCCCAGAGAGGCCATCTATTCAAATAAAGGATAAAATCAGTCCAAAAGAGAGCAGCCCATGCTGCATACTCTGGCACATTTTGCAATTAGGTCCAATGCATCATGACCAGAGATGGGTGGTTCAGGTCCAGAAAATAAAAATCCAGACCAAGGTTTTGTTTCAACCAACCAGTTGAGTCTGTGACTGAGGCTCTTTATAGTCAACTGGTTGCTTGAAAATAAAAATCCAGTCCAAGTTTTTGTTTCTAGACCGGCACTGTCCACATCTGGTCACGACTGATACCGTTTCACCATTGAGAAACAATTTTGCACTGTTGTTATGGAGCCTTAAAGGAAAAGCACTGTATCTTGCACAGAATGTGCTGCGTTTTGAGGGGGACGTCACAGTCGGCATCCTCGCCCCATCAAAAGTGGACTTCAGTCCCACCCTGGCTCTCTCTGTGGTTTGCATGGGTCTCCTTCCCCATGTGATGCTCTTTGGTTGGTGTTAGCACATTGTTCTGTGTGTGTGTGTGTGCGTGTGTGTGTGCGTGTGTGTGTGCGTGCGTGTGTGTGTGCGTGTGTGTGTGTGTGCGTGTGTGTGCGCGCGTGTGTGTGTGCTGCCGACCATGGTAGCCTATGGCACTGGGAGTCACCCAGCCCACCAGACCGACCGCAGGCCACAAATAAATCAAAAGGCGCGAATCCGGATGACAGTATCATGTCAAATGTGGATTGGGAGGGGGGGGTGGGCGGCACTGTACTGTCCCAGGGGATGTCCCTGAGCGCCGCCCCTCAAAGTTCTGGTTGCCTGCTCTGGGGCTGAATTCCTGTGGCCTCATTCGCTGCTGGTCACCATGTCACTGACTGCATCGCAGCCAATCAGCAGAACTTACCACCGCTCCACCCCCCCAACATGTTTTAACTAAAATCAAAATAGTACTAGCTTGCCTCACATATTTTGCTGTTTACATTTTTCCATCTATCCATCCATCCATCCATCCATAACACAGGACACCTCAGTAATTCCAATTCATTGCAGGTCACCATTATACACTATTTTGCCAAAAGTACTGGGACATCTGCATTTACACACTCATGAACTTTAATGACATCCCATTCTTAATAAATAGGTTTTAATATGGAGTTAGCCCATCCTTTTCAACTCTGTCCACAAGGTTCAGGAGTATGTTTACAATTCTTCCTGGACAGCATTTGTGAGTTCAAGAACTGCTGCTGGATGAGAAGGCCTGGCTCCGCTCAAATTCATCCCAAAGGTGTTCTATCAGGTTGAGGTCAGGGCTCTGTGCAGGCCAGTCGAGTTCCTCCATACCAGGCTTGCTCATCCATCTTTATGGATCTTGCTTTGTGCACTGGTGCGCAGTCATTTTGAATCAGGAAGGGACCATCCCCAAACCGTTTCCATGAAGTTGGGAGCATGAAGTTGTCCATAATGGCTTTGAATGGTGCAGCACTAAGAGTTCCTTTCACCAGAACTAAGGGGCCAACCCCTGAAAAACAACCCCACACCATAATCCCCCTACCACCAAACTTTACACTTGGCCCAATGAGGTCAGACAAGTACTGTCTCCTGGCAACTGCCAAAACCAGACTCCTCCATCTAATTTCCAAACAGAGAAGCGTGATTCGTCACTCCAGAAAACATGTCTCCACTGCTCTAGAGTCCAGTGGCGGCGTGCTTTACACCACTGCATCCAACACTTATCATTGCATTTGGTGATGTAAGGCTTGGATGCAGCTGCTCGGCCATGGAAACCCATTCCATGAAGTTCTCTATGCACTAACCTGAGTTTGGTGGTCTGTAGCTATTAACTCTGCAGACAGTTGGTGACTTCTGCACAAAGAGCTTCAGCATCCCTTGTCCCTACCTTGGCCTACCACTGAGTTGCTATTCTTCCCAGTTGCTTCCATTTTGTTATATTACCACTTACAGTTAACCGTGGAATATTAGTGCTGAGGATATTTTACGAATGGAATGGATGCACAGGAGGCATCCTATCACAATACTACGCTATCTTGGTATCTCAGTAATATTCAGTTCCTGAGAGCAACCCATTCTGTTGCAAATGTTTGTAGAAGCAGTCTGCATGCCTAGGTGCTTGATTTTATACACATGTGTCTATGGAAGTGATTGGAACACCTGAATTCCATGATTTGGAGGGGTGTCCCAATACTTTTAGCAATATAGTGTATGTTCAAATATTAAATAAATGCAGGAATAAACCACATTTTCATTGAACACCTTCCTTAAATGGATGACAGGCCACAGATCGGAATCGTCTTCCCCATGAACATGCCTGAGCACTGGCAGGTAGGTTAGAGCAAAGCAGATTCATCGCTGCCATCTCTGAAGGCTGCCAGACACACGCCGTGCCACGGCACAAATTCAAATGATGGCAATGGCGAGTTGGCAATCGCTGCACATTGCTTATCTGCTTTGTGAAATTATTTACCCAAGCTCAGGGCCATCCTGCCCCTTCGCCCTTTCAATGCCGGGCTATCAACTGCAGTGGCTCAGGTTCAGTGCATCGCAAGGAGCAGGGAAGATCGCCGCCATTGCTCCTCTCCCAGGTTATGTACCCGATCCGAGGTTTCTGCAGGAACCTCTCTTGGCTCTAGGGCCTTTCTGATACTTAGCCTTCAGCTGAGGCTTAAACGTTAATTAAGTACCAATTAATTTATATAGACTGTGGCTTTAATTAACCAGGCTTGCAGAGGGACACCTGCAGTTCTGCCAGATGGCAGTAGAGGGGGCTGCTTGTCAGCCAGATCGGATGAGGTCTCTCAGCTGAGCTGTGTGGCTTTGTCTAGACGCGGAGAGGAAACCAAACATTCCCCTGACCCAAAGATAGTGTTTGTGACAACTACTGAACCGGAAATGGTGTTTACAGAGCGTAACTAGACCTGTGATCATGGGTAGAGGAGATCTCTCTTGACAGACACAATCTATTCTGCAGTCGTTAGTCAGGAAGGGGGGGCAGGCCTGGAGATGACCCATACTGGGAGCAGTGTGTGATTGGGGGAGGTTGGCCCAGACACAAAGAGAGAGAGAAAGCGTGAGACATAAAGAAAATGGCATACAGGAAAAAGGGAGCGGGGGAGGGAGGAAGCAGTGGAGAGTCCAGAGGCCTTTTTACGAAAAGCCTCTACTGCAGTGTGTCAGGCCGCTGGCTTGCTGCCCGCACCCCCAGCAAAACCGCAGACGCTTGCCGCCGGCCGCAGCCCCAGCCGCGCACTCTGCTTTCAGCTCATGGGGGGGGGGGGGGGGGGGGGGGGGGGGGAAACACAAGACCAGGGTGGGGGGGTTAATGGGGTCCAGATGGGCAAACCAACCCAAGAGCCGAGCGGGGACCCCCCCCCACAAACCCCCCCCCCCCCCCCCCCCCCCCCCCCCCCCCCCCCCCCCGTCGGAAAGCAAAGACCAAGGTTGCTGGGTTAATGCTGTACAGATGGGCTAAGCAACCACTCTTCCTCTCGGCTTCCACCCCCCACAAAAAAACAACAACCTGTTTGTTATTATTGCACAGTGTTTTTTCCGTAAGGTTATTATTTTTTAACAAGGTGATGTAGGTCTCCGGTTATTAGCAGCATAACAATGGCCATAAGACATAACAATGAAAGGTGTAAAGTGTAAGAATATTACGATCTGATTTCAGTCATCAATGGAAGAAAAATTACCTTCTTTTTAAGCTGGAATGAGACTCCATTTCATACTCCTTCTCTCTCATCCCTTGCTCTCTCCTTTTCCCTTAAGAGAGGAGTGAAACACCATCGATATGTCTTGTTTTTTTCCTTTTCCCCCTCCACATAACATGGGAACCTAATCCTCTCTGAGCCTATAGCTAAATGGATAGGGCCCTGACCACCTCCAATTAGCTTATCGTATTTCTGAGTAATGAGATCCGGGGGCAAACCTTGAAAGTGTCGCGGTACAAAACGATCACAGAAAGGAGACAGTTGCCCGTGTAGTACAATGACCCAGGAGCCGGCCGCCGTAAACAAACGATGGGGTGAGGAGGAAAGGCCGTGAGTGAGGAGAAGCACACTTTGTTTGTAAGTGTGCAGGAGGGATCCCAGAGAGCTTTCCTCCCAAAGGTAAATCAAACATCACCAGGGGGGAAGGGGGGCCTGATGGATCGGTCCAGGGCTCCTTCGGTAAGCCACCTTATCAATGTTTTTTTTGCCCCTCTAATGTTTGGCCGTGATCCAAATGGTTTATTTGAACAGGCCCCACGCTGACATGGCTGGGACTGTGAGAAGTTCCCGGCTGTTGGTCCTGGATCCAGTTTCACAGGAGCGTATAACCAAGCCCCCCGTTTGGTTGGTGGCCCCTTATGACAGGATGTATTTTTAGCTGCTCCTCAGCAAAGAGGTTTATTTACCTGCCCCCCCCTCCACCCCCAACCCAATCCTTCCACAGCACTTGGTAATAGATACTTAGTGGCCCGCCTTCAACGCCCCAAGGAGGGAATGCTGATTGTTTAAAGCCCGTTTAATGGGTTACACCTTCTAAGGCAGGACTGGAGCAGGACCACACAGGCTAAGCTTGGGGTGTCTAATACAGACACCCAGTTAACCTGATCTACTGTCCAGCCATGTTGGGGGGTCTGAACCAATGGGGAGCAAGACTAGAGCACAATTAGACCCTGACCTCTTGTCACACAACATCAAAACAAAACAGACGTGGGAGATTCCTCCCCCAGCCCTTTTTATTTTTTTCTTGCAGGATATTTTTCACCGAAGCACCACCGGGGTCTCGTCTTACGGGACCCACTGCGAAATTATGTCTGGGATCGGAGAGTCTCTTTAGTTTACAGATGCTGGGATCTTGTGACAGCTGACACAAGTGCTTCGGATCACGAACTATGAGTCTAAATTACATGCCTCTAAAATTCATATGACTTACTGTAACACAGGTATTGTAAGCGGCCTTGGATTACGATGTCATCTACAGCAATAATAATAAAACTAACAACCACAATAATATGAATAAGAAGATTGGAGTAGTATATAAATGTGCTTTTAAAATTTAATGTAATAATAGTAATAATTTAGCAGCAACATTTTAAATTATTTTGGTATATTTAAGAAGCATAGAATAGTGTAGATGTAAATACATGTGTCTATTATTGTTCCATCATTTTGCAAAGTACAGATCTAATGACAATGTTTTTCATTGAGCTAATATTAATATTGACCAGAATAAGATGTTTGGTATGTTTTAATAATAACTGTGGGTAACATTGAGTACACTGTGTTCAGCGGCACACACACCCACACGCGTGCGCGCGCTCACACACACACACACACACACACACACACACACACATTCACTGTATGTTTGGCACAGGACCACTTTAGGATCACTGCACCCTGTGTATGTTGGCCTGTACTCACCTCTGCTTTCAGGACAGCACAAACCGATAAGGAGGGGGGGGGCTCTGTCCATCTTCATGGGCCTCTACCGGAACCTGGGATGCCCCAATCACATGGTGTCACAACCAACTGGTCATCATCACGCACCACACACACGTAGCGGTTAGACAGGTCTGCTTCACATTGCTGACACATACGTCAGGCATTAAGAACTGTGGCTAGAAATGCATGGTATCTAAGCTATTTCTGAATGTCATAATAATAATAATAATAATAATAATAATAATAATAATAATAATATAGGACTTTGTACATAATTATGCCATATCTTTGTCATTCTACTAAAAGCAGTAGAAATTTGGATATTTGGATAAACTGTGTATTTTGCCATGACATTATTTGCGGGCTGTATTCATATCACAATGTTTGTCTATTCCATGTCTTAAAATAGCACACAGTATATTGTATTCCATGACAGAATAAACAGGAATTATGTAAAATATGTCAAAAAGCCAATTTCACCGAAAAGGGGAAAAAAGAATCATTCTACCGAAAAATCTGATGGGAGCCTAAACGTTACAGGTACCACAACAAATGCATTGCCCAATTATGCTGGTATGCCTGTCTTGCTACAAGGCAAAATGTATTTTTTTTCAAAGGAACAGTTACCACTACCCAAATAGAGGCAGCCACAAATATACATTTAAATTGATACAAATTTTTCATGGGGGACTGGCGAAGTTTACTCGGATACATTTCCAATAAGGAAGTGTCATTATTTTTTCAATTACTTCCATCTCTCGTAGGTGGAATGTGGGGCCGTAACTGCCCTCCCACACACATACACATCCTTTGGCCAGAATCTGGAAATCAGTCAGACGCGAAGAAGGTGCTGAAAACGGGAGGGAGTTAAACTAATACGTTATTCTACAGTGAACGAATAGCGCCAGCGACGATCTGCGGTGGGTGGGTGGGTGGGGGAACGGTCAGGACATCATTTCGGCTGATTGTTTATTTTCAGTATTCTCCAAGAGGGGGGTAAACACTGTCATTGTTGTTGTTAGCGTCGAAAGAAGGATGGAAATGTGCGAAGATGACAAGCACGGCAAAAGAGAAAGAAAATAGTGCACGTCAGAGCTAAACCTTTAATTGGCGAGCTGCTCGTGGGTGGTGAGAGCAGTAAAATTAATAGCGCCGTTCACGGGGGCGGGGCCACGCTGATATTTACGCGCATGAGTGATTGAAATAATTTGCGCATTAGCTTCCGAAATAAATAATTTAAATATACCTCGCAACAATTAACGTATACACAGAGGCGAAAATAACCGCATGTAAGCAAGTAGTTTTGTAGCTAAATTATGGTTTTAATTATCACTTAATATGATTCAAATATCCGAATAAATTACGTCCTCCGAACCTAAAACCAGGCAAGCCGATCAGCATAGAATGATTATGAAGACATTTATATCGCGCTTACATTACGTTCCTACCAAAGGTTAAGTCTGCATTACAGTGTCGGAACGCTTCATGTATTTATTATAGATTCTTGTTTTAGCTAGGTTTCTATCTGACAAAAACGAAAAAAAGACGAAACAATGTATAAGAGAGCGCATAGACGTTATAGCTGTGTAAAGATGTGGAGGTTCTCCACTGGTGTTTTTGATACAGATAAAAGGTTGTTGTCCCTTTAAGAGGACATTCAACACTAATTAACAAGAATTCCGAACGGTGTTAGTAGTCGGCAAAGGACAGTCGAAACAAAATGGGAGAGATTCACTTGTCGTTTCCACTTCCAGCAAGTGAAGTGACCCACGTTACTTTGACTGACAGCTGAACAAATGTTACCCTTGTTCTCCAGCTCACTGCAGAGGGCGTCATGAAAAGGGGCGTTCTGAGGGGGGCGGAGCGCGATGTAGGCCTGCCATTGGATAGTTTTTGACAAGACGTAATGTCCCCACGTGGGTCACGAGTGACAAACTCCTCCTCACACATTCGATTGGCTAAAGAGAAAGTGACTGGCATGAAAATGGGCATGATCTGTATTATACTGTAAAATGATTGGTTTTCTTTAATCCTTGCTCCTCCTTGAAGTCTATTGCCTAGCCTCTGAACTGCGCAGGGACACAAGGAAATTGTAGTTATTAAAGGGATGGTGTTTCTTTGAACACCAGACTATGCTCTGTCTGTCATGACTACATTACCCAGAAACCAACGTGGCCCTCGCTGTTTGTTATGAATATATAATATCATTTTAATGACTGGCTGCCTCTAAATTTGGTCAAAGAAGTCATACAACAGCCTTGTTCTTAGAGCTGGAACGGGAGTGCTCAGCGGACGCTACCTCTCAATTCCATGGGATCGAGCTTTGCTGTCTCCGAATATGCAAAATGGACACCAACAATGTAGCTATACCTTTCTAAAATAGAGTTCGACTGACAAGAAGACTGACTTATTATAAAGCAAATAATGAAGCACGCGGAATAATGAAAATTCATGCAGATATATTATAAATAGTGACAAAGAAACGGAAGAACGTTCAGCAGGACATAAGGATTACTTTTTAAGACCGACAAAGAATTTCTAAGGGGGTTGGAATCCCACAAGATTTTTTTTTACTACCCAGATCAATTGCAGCGTAGCAACACTGCCGCACGGTAGCTAATAGGGGCGCTCGCTAGGACACTGCCGACTGTGTGAATCGCTGCTGGAAAACTTTGGCTTCTTACAGAAATGTAATGCGCCGTCCGTGAGACATTTCAGCGGAAGAATGTCGCGCCGTCCTTCGCGAAGAGACATCGCAGTAGGATACAGCGTGTTGCCTCGGAAAGTGTAGGGCAGATCGCACTTAGCCAGCTAGCTAAAGCGAGAGAGCCCGGTGTCAGCGAGCTAAAGCCGTGAAATTTATGCGCACACGGCGCATGTGATCGCCCTGCTCCCCCTTATCTCTCTTTCTTTTTCGCGTACTGTTGTGGAAATAAAAGATATTTTGATGATTCGAGATCTGAGCAAGATGTACCCGCAGGCACGGCATCCGGTAAGTGCAGCGAAAACAAAGCGGGGTGTCCCTTCGCGTGCGGGCGGCCGGGGAGAGGAGCGACGAGGGGACAACCCCGCGAGCGTCCGGCGTGCATCGGCGTCGGTCCTGTCACACTCACGGCGAAAAGCCATTAGCACGACCTCTCTCTTTCCCTATATGTGTGTGCTTTTTCATAGCTACCCCGTTGTGTGTGTGTGTGTGTGTGTGTGTGTGTGTGTGAGAGAGAGAGAGATTGTGCCTGCGTGTGTGTTTCCACCCCCCCAGTGATGATAGGATGCATAATTAAGTGTGAGTATCCGAATGACAAGGCGGGTCACAGCCTGCCCTATTGTGGCCATGAAGGTTGGTCTCTCAGACGCGATTATGTTAAGGAGTTACTGATGCGATGACTCCCTTTGGTTTGTGGTTTGCGGACTAAAACGTTTTCGTGTCTGCTGTCTGAGAGCCGAGATGGTTAGGTCTACATTCAGCGGTGCGCGGCGCGCTGTAAGACTCCCTCGATGCAAACTGCTGTCTCCTTCATGCTTTTCCTTAATATTTCTCACTTATTACCCATTTTAATCTGTTCCACTTTCATTACAGGCTCCTCACCAACCTGCCCAGCCTTTCAAATTTACCATATCGGAGTCCTGCGACCGTATTAAAGAGGAGTTCCAGTTTCTGCAGGCTCAGTACCACAGGTAAACTTCCAGATAAATGGCATTTCGCCGCCCTCGCTATAGTTTACATGAGATAACCCATTGATAAGCCCCTTTCTCTTTTTTTGTATGGTTAAACAAACGGTGCTTTTATGATTGCAGAGTAATGTTTACGCGTGTAAAGTTTTTCATAAAGCAATTAAAACGTGTGCTGGATGGAAGATGATGGCACCGTGCGTCTTTTTATTAGGTACACTATGTTTACTGATATATCCCATTTTAGTTTGTACTTGTGCTACTTTTCATTAGTATGCGAGAAAATATTTGTATTACTCGCTCGGTATGTAACATACATCAATTTTAAGTTTGTCTTTTAAGTAAGTATAGCAATGATTAAAGCAATAAGAAATCCCCTTTTTATCAGTTCTATTGATAAAATTTGAATGCGCTTATTGTGAATCAAATTATTGTGGAAATATATATATCTTAAACAGCTTAAATGTGGGGCTGATTTTAAATGTAGCCTTTTAGTTGTAAGCAGTAGCACTAATAACACAGTGGGTATTTGTTGTTACTTTCATACGCAGTTTTAGAAATTTGTGCCGGATGTATTTGCTTTCCGAGATGCTGCTGTGAGGGCTTTTTTTTTTTATTGAGTATGGGGCACCTCTCCGTTGTACCTGTAGAAAGGCAGCCCCTTGCTGTCCTCCCACACTTTGTTCCTAGGAATGAAACATACTCTGTTTTAGAGTGTGGGATTTAAAATAATAATGTTCTGTGTCTTCACTGCGCAGCCTGAAGCTGGAGTGTGAAAAACTGGCCAGCGAAAAGACGGAGATGCAGAGACACTACGTCATGGTGAGTTTTCGCCTGGAGATGGACGCCCCTCGGCTTGGGGGTGGGGAGGGCTGTCATATCTCCACAGCTTCCCCCCTCCTGGGGGGCTGGGCCCCAAGTTTGGAGAGATGTGGCGCTGTCTCCAACCTACAGGCGTTGCTTTGTTTCTTCTGTGTGTTTCCCGTCTCTGTCCTTCCTGTCTGCCTGGCTGGAGCAAATCACATTAGAGTATAAATTGTGAAAAATAGGCATAGGCGAGCCCAGTGCAGGACCGGCTTTCCGTTTGGGTTTAATGGACAAAGGGGCTCACATTCCGTGTGAAGCGAGAGCAGCCAGGGAGACCGGGCTCACACTCCATACACCTGCCGGCTGAGAGTGCATTTATTGTGCAAGTTAACATTTTATTAGAATGTTATTCTATTTTTTTTATTGAATAATTACTATCAGAATGCATGCTCTCTAACTTTAAATGGAATATTCACGGGAAAATGGGGCCTTTTATTTTGAGAAGGTTTTTAAAACTTTGTTTTGTAAGGTAATTTATGTAAATTAACTAAATTTCTTCTGTCGTTCTAGTACTATGAGATGTCCTATGGGCTCAACATCGAGATGCACAAGCAGGTAGGATCCCAAATTCTTACTATTGACCCCCGACCCCCCCCCAAGACGTGCAGCCATTTGGAGGACCTGCTGTGCTCAGATGGATATTGCTGCATGCTAGTGGAAGGCATTCAGGCACACATGTCTGCCTGAGTGGCGTTCCATTTTGGGAGAGTGTGCTCAGGTGGGGTGAGGGTTAGGGTTACTGTGCCTGGGGAGGGGGGGTCACAGATGTCTGCCCTGTGGTCCGTATAGCGTCGGACTTTAGTAGACGGTAATCTTGCTACATCGGTGTGCCGCCCTCCATCACCATGACAGGCTGCTGTCCGCAGCGGCTTGTCTTTGTCTCTGTGGTTTGGACGTCGCTGAGGTGCTGCCACAGGTGAGGCAGCGCTGGGGGGGGGGGGCACGGCATGGCATGGCATGGCAGGGCTGGTCTGGGAGGGGCAAGCTGCTGGGTTGTGTTTCTCAGGGCCCGAACACGCACACTGCCACATAAGGTGGTCAGGGGGAACAGGCTGGGCACATCGTGGGGACTGAAGATGGAACTGTCGGGGTCCTGCCCGTTTCCCGGAGGATTTGCCGCCCCCCCCCCCCTCCAGCTGTCCCTCCCTGCTTCCTTTCATCATGTGAGGGCGGTGCTAAAGAGCCGTGTACCCCTCCCCAAATTAAATACATTTTTCATTATTATTTTTCCAAAGACAAACAAAGAACTCATCACGTTGAACAAATGGGGTTTTGCACCCTTGACAGACAAACCCTTATGATCAAACATGCCCCCCACGTGCACACATGCACCCCAGGGCACGTGTCACCCCACAGACCCCCACTCGGCCAAGGGGCAGATCTGTGTGTGTGTTTTCATAGGCAAATGGTTGCGCTTGCTGCTTCCTGGCAGCCCGGTAGACGAAGCAGCCTATAATCCAGTGAGGTAGCCCAGCCCTGCCCAGCCCTGCCCAGCCCTGCCCAGCCCTGCAGCTTTGCCGCTGCTTCTCCCGCCCACCGCCATCCACTTCCTTCTTACTGCATTCTTTCATCTGCTTCTCTCCTTTGGGGGGGGGGGGGGGTGTCCACAGGGAGTGGAGCGGCATAATGGGGGCGGGGAGCCTACTGGGAATTGGTGAT
>JABFEA020000038.1:19926315-19939011 GCA_019775915.2 Cyphomyrus plagiostoma
GTGTGCGTGTGTGCGCGTGTGTGTGTGCGTGTGTGTGTGTGTGTGTGTGCGTGCGCGTGTGTGTGTGTGCGTGCGTGTGTGTGTGTGTGTGTGTGTGTGTGTGCGTGCGCGCGCATGCTGTGATGGACTAGCAACCTGTCCAGTGCTCCCTGCCGTAATGAGGAATGGCTGCATGGCCATTCTGCATTTGGATGGCACACTGGGTTTTTATTTCTATTGAAAATGTTCCACACTGCGGCTGAGGCTGTGCCGGCCGGCCGCTGATATGGGTGATGTGTTGCAGGGTAATATCCACAAATGTAGCAGTTGCTCACTTCGGTGAGCGGCCTGCCACACGCACCAATGTGTTTGCTGCCATTGCTGCCTGTTTTGTTTCTTCGCGGCACAGTTAGCGAGGGCAGCCTTCCGCACGGAGTTCGTCTGCGAGGGTTATGAGCATATTAGCAGAAGCCCCCCACCCCCATGCACCACAGTCACCCCTCCCCTGGTGCAGAGACCCCCTCCATGGCTACGGTTAAGCCTCACAGGTGCCTCTTGTCTGTTGCCCTGTCTGTTATGCTCCCTCCCTGATTCTCCACCGAGCATGGCTGACATGGCATCCTCTTCGATTGTGACTCGCACTGTTTTGCTAAGCTGTCTTCTGTCGCTCTGTTGTCTGTCTTTAGACAGCTCTTCCCATGATGCTCTAGTGACTTCTGACCCCTCACCTGGCAGAGAGTGCCTACATGACGCAGGTTCAGGGACATCTCCATTTTTATCACGGTCACTCTTTTGTCTTCCCTCATTTTCTCCTTTCCTCGTTTCTCTTCCCCCTGTTCTCTCTCTCCCTCATTCTCTTTTCCGACTCTCACTCACTCTCTGGGCAGCATTTCTGTTCCGCTGCCCAGTATTTCCGGCATGTTCCAGCTCTCGCCAGGGGCGGCCTTTCAAAAAAGAAGTGGTTCCCTCCTCCTTTCATGGCATGCTAACATTCGCCTCTCTGGCTAACTTTTCTTTCTATTCCAGAAGCAATTAGTTATCGTAAATGCCTGGAATTACCTATTTGTGGAAAATCTGTTAAATATTTGCTGCCAACTGGAGCAGATGCTCAAATTAGAGGGAAGGGCATTGGAGATGAGTGTTTGTGTGTGCGTGCATGCGTTTTTAAGCAAGTGATTGAAATTATGAAAGGGGCAGCTGGTCATTTAAGAAACTATTCTGGCAGCATAGTATGCAATATATATTTTTGGGGGGAGGAACAGCATCTTCCAGCAGTCTACCAATCAGGGGCTGAGATAACGGCTGGTAACCAACTCTCCATGGGGACAGTCTCACCTGCCTCAGTCATGCCCCTCCCTCACGGAGCTGGACAAAGAAGGGGCGAGTTTCCACATGCCCCCATGTGGGGGCTGTGAATGTCTTTTACCCGTCGGCACCCAGATTTTTTTTTTTGCTTTGGTTTGGCAGGACTGGGGGGGGCAGGAGGTGGAGGGTGTAAACCTCTCAGCTAGTCTTTTTGTGAGTGCCCTCGTTGTCTCGGACCCTTTCCCTTCGTCAGCCATGCAGAGTATATTGCTGTTACAATGGCCACGGACGTCACCGTAGACAAAGGCACTGCTAACGTTGACTGAGTCAGGTTAGCTGACCTCTACCATTACTCTCATCATTGCTGCTATTGTGGAGACAAAGGGGGCACCAGAGAATGAGGCATTTATGCCCCTCTTTTCTTAAAGGAAACGTTTATTATTGGAAAACATAACATTATCCTTTACTTTCCTTCCGTGCTCATACCCGTGAAGAGTGTTGCAGACAGCGTGATACTTTTCTTTTATGATTTTGAACGCACTTCGCCGCCTTTGTCTGGCCGGCAGTTATACGCTTTCTCACGTCGACCCCATGATGAAACGTTAGCCACCTGCCTCTTTTCATGCCCGCAGAATATGCACTTTAATGGGCGACATCTCAAAGAGAGGAGAATTATCTGCCTGATCCTGACCGCAGGATTATTCTTGAACAAGGTGGCGCTGTGGGGGCCTTGTTGTGTCTCTCTTTGCCAATTTCGCTAGATTTGCAGAAGTTCAGTAGGTGTCTTACAGTAGGCCATGTGTCAATGGGAAATGGCACGGACTGGGAGAGTCAATGTGCAACTTGAAGCCTTCACCAGGAACTGCCAGAAATGTGTCAGATGAAGGACAGCTTCAGAGAACGTGCTAGTTCATCAGGAGGTTCACCCTTTCCTCCTGAAAGGAGTAAATCTTCTTTCTGACATTGTAAGCAAAGTAACCGGTAGGGTGACTGATTCTTTTATTTCACTTTCCCCTTTGATAGCAGGGTAGAGATTTTCTTTTATTAAAAGTATTTTAATCTAATTAGTATGGCTTGAAGCTTCTTTTGTGTGGGTTTCAGTCCTCAAAGGATGTTTGGATCCCAGGTATCTGAGTAGATTATGCCATTTTAATCACCTGGAGTAGGCCTCTTAAACACTGCTTCTCGGCCTTGAGGAACTCTTCAAAGACCCACCCCTCCATCGTGCTCTCACAGAGATGGCGGCTGTTGTGGGGGTTCAGCTCCCATGGCTTCACCCCCCCCCACATTGTGGGCGGCGGTGGGAGTCTGAGGTGTGGAGTTCACAAGGCTATTGTGTCACATGCTCTCTTCAACAAGCAAGGACAGGCAGGAGGTCCCGGCATTGGCGAAGATCTGGAACCCTGTTGGAGACCAACGACAGACATGACATGCTACCCTCGTCTCCCTCAGAATTATTCTTTCTGGGTGGCAGTCTGGGGCAGAGGGCAGACAGAGGGAGGCACACCAGAACCCATTAATCGTCCAGTAGACAGGCCCAGAATAGGGGGAGTGGCACAGGGCTCAATCCTCACAAGGAACAGAGTAAAGGAGGACTGTCTGGAGTTGGACAGACCCCTGTGACACCCTGCCTGCCTCCAAGCTGAATGGTTAAGCTTCTCACCCACTATTGACTATCCATTTAGAGTGCTGACAGGGCCTCATCAAGATGCAGCTAACCATTTTTAAGAAGCCATGCACACGGCGGACCATGAGACACTTTCGAACCTTGACATTACTGAAAAAATTAAAACAATAGTCTTCATTTACTACACGTAGCATGTACTTTAATGGTTTTAGTTGTTCATCTATTTAGATACTGAAGCAGCAGGCAAAATACCTTTATTACATAAATGCTTTTATTATGTATCAGGCTTCATATGTTTGAACATGTAGCTTTTATTTTCAATTATGGTTCCCTAAGCACTGTACATCATCCTGTTGAAGGTTTCTGGTCCGCAAATTCCAGCCTTCACCGGTGAGGCCTACAACTAAACACTATCTGCTTTGTCTAACTAAACGTGAGTGGAAACGTGAAGATGCACCTTGATCAATTGATAGTGTTAAGTCAGCAATCCAGGAAGGAGGCAGACCCGGAAATGCAGGAGCCAGGCGTATTGCGACAGAGAAAGCCGATAACGCACAGTGCCAAAAGGGAAATCCAAGAGAAGGGTCTGAAGGGTCGAAGCCGGGGAGATTAGTCTTACGAAGAGGGACAGGACAATGAGACGATGGGATGGACCAGGAAGGGCGAGTGGATCAGGCAGGCAGGTCAAGAGAGTTAAGCAGGAACGAGGATGAAGGCAAGGTGAGTAGGACCAGGCGGGGGCACAGGGCAGGCGAGACGGCAGGGCATGACAATACAGGAAGGGAAAGGAGAGGAGACACAAGACAGATAAACGCTCGGTAATGCTCCGGTACATGGCAACAATACTTTGCGATTGCTGTAAGTGCAGCCAAACCTTAAGTAGACTGGCTAAAAAGCAGGATTGCTAATTGCTATGCTGCCCCGCCCGTGACAGATAGAGGCAGAATTTCTGTGATCACGACTATTTTGGTAGAGGCTGGAGGCTCCTGTACTTTTCATATTGCCAACACTTTGGCTGGAGCCAATGAGGTGTCTTAGCAGCTCAGTGATTCTCTCCATTGGTCAATAGCCAGCACTTGGAACTCCAGTAAGCCACTTCGTAGGTCCCATTCCATAGTTGACCTGGTAGGTTATTGTATCACTTTTTAGCATTCAAGAAAAATGTCCCAACATGTGATATCTGTGATTTCCTAACCTTCCTGTTTTGTTCTGTTGGCTTTTGAGATGCAAAATGCATTTCAAGCAACCTGCATTGCATAGGTAGGACCTACAAGGACGTACCCTCCAGGCATGCAGGATTTCAGAGCAGATGAGAGGGGTAGAGTCCCATTGCCTTCTTTTCTGATGCTAGGGGAATGATTTTCTTGTGCCCAGAGGATAGTCAGCAAAAGATGCAGGGTAGTCATACTTGAAACAGCTATAGCCCATACTTTCACCTCTCAGTGAACCAAGTGAACATTCATTACCGGAAGATTTGTAGGAACTCTCTGAAACAGCTTAAACTGTTCTGTGGTCTGCAATTTCAACCATAGCAGCCCAGTGATTTGTAGCTTGAAGCTAAATTGCTTTAAAGAAGTTTGCAATGTTTTATATAGATTTTTTTCATGGATATTTTGACGCTGATTAAATCACAAACCCCAGTCGCTCTGGCTTCTTTACCTTCAAAATTACCGTTCTTGTTCAGCAATCCTAGATCATATCCATGTTTTCCCATTTTGATAGGAGAAGGAGAGGGAATGGTGCACCCAACCACCTCACAAGTGACCTCGGTAGGCACTCATGAAAGACGATTCAGCATTCTGCACCCAGGCCCTATCACAAATTCACAGGATGAGCAGAGCCATTACTGACATCAAATCTCTGAAGCCTTTAGTGTTTCAGAAGTTTTGCATTTGCCTAAGTATCAAAGTCTGGTACTCTGCTGAAGGCATCGACTGATCAAAAGACGGAGGAACATAAAACGCACTCCCATCCATTAATTTTCGAGAACCAAAGACGGGTCACAGAGTTGGCACGCTGTCAAGCACAGGGAATGCCGGGAATGCCAGTCTGTCCCAGTACCCTTGTGCGCACGCTCACCCCATGTAACGGCCAAGTGTGAGTTATGTGAACACTAATGGCAATTTAAAGGCACCAGTTGAGATGAAAGCAGCAGTAAATGAAGGAAACTCAGGTAAACAGAGAGAACATGGAAGCTCCAGATGGGAAGGAGGCTAAATTTTGACCTGTGACATGTATCAGGCGATATGGGGCAACCTCTCTTCTGCATTAAGCACAATGGATATATATGGGCAAAACAGATAGTGTAACGGTTGAGGAATTTGGCGTGAGATACTGTGTTTGGGTCCCATGAGCTGTCCTCCTCTTGATAGAGAAACATAAATTTGATCAATTTACAGCTAAATAAATTGCATCAATTAGATGTGTGAACAAAGTCATTAACTAAAATGCTACACGGTGTGACTAAGCCATCTTAACGAAAAACAAGGAATAAGTGGCAACATTTTCTAGCCCTTTTCTGTGATTGACCTTTATGATTGTAATAATCAGCAGTGGCTTTGACATATAAAAGGTGCCGGGCTTTAGTAATGGTGTAGTTGTGGTAGTATTACTAGTCATGTTAGAAATAGGTAACATGCTGAGTGGGATTGTTTAAGTCACTCATCACTGGTCACCTTATCAGTTACTGCAGGGTTACACTAAGCAGTTATTACCAGGACATGGTACTGCCACTCAAACAGGTCTTGAATACTTGTTTTCCTCATGAGTAAGTTGTGAAGTTTGCACTTTTGTTTAACTTTTATTGTTTTCTGATAGTAATTTGCACCATATCGGTGTTCTGGTCTTTTGTCACCACGGTGATTGTGATCATCTTTTCGCACAATCCCTCCCACGCGGACATTTGCTAACACTCTGTTTTACGATTCAACGTGCCACAAGGACGCTCATTCCAGCCCCATGTACACCACCTGCCCTCAAACTCCGACTGAATGCTGTGATTCTGTATGTGACTGTGTCTGGTATCACAGAAAACCAGTTAAAATAAGTAAGAACATTCAGCCAATGAGAAGCATGCATACCCAGGGGTCTGTTGTTATCTCACATCCTTAAGCATTGCAGCTATTTACTGAGCATCATTACCAAGTTTCCACCTATGAAAAGTCTTATACAGTATTTGTGGGCTGCATAGGAGTCAACCTAGCAAATAAATTCTGATGAATGTCATTAAAATTCATTCAGCATGTTGCCGTTGCTGTTTCTTGAATTTGGTTCATTACTCACTCAGTGCTCCGAGTTTGGAGTTAAACTATTAAAAGAAGGAATAAATTAAAATGTTCGCAAACAATCACTTCTCAGGAGCCGTCTTTAACTAAATTTGTGTTAATTTCTTGCTTTGGTGGTTTTCATGGTGAGCATCGATCTTGACACGATGCGCCCAAGCCTACCAGCTTGAAAACAATGGCTGTGTCAAATACAAAAGATGTGTTCTTAGAAGGTGAAAGGGAAAGCATTGTCAGATGGGCCGGTTTGGAGTTGCCCGACTGTTTCCACCCTTACCCTTGAGTCACAAAGCAGCGCTCCTGTCGCCTAGCCAGGACACGTCCATTTTACCTCACATTGAATACGCAATGAGTCTTGAGATATGTTGGGTGGCAAAGGACCCATCAGGTGGATTCTTTGCAAATCGGCAAAGGAGGATGCAACTCTAGATCACATTTGAGGAAGCTTTCGAAATGGGCCGGACGCTGGGCAGAAACGGACACGGGCCGAGGATGGACACAGAATGGGGACAGACTCTAATCAGGGCCAGACGCTGGGCAGGGATGGATGCAGGGAGGGATGGATGCTGGGCAGTGCCCGATGGGCGGCACTGGTGTCATGCGCTGGCTCGTGGATGATGAATAGTCGTGAGAGCGCCGTATGGGGCTAGTGTTCAGCTTTGTGAGACCCGCAGTGTTTACCCAGTCAGATAACAGGGGGATCATTGTGTTGCGTCTTGTAACACCAGATTTACACTTACTTAATCGCTGTGATAAATATAGCGAGAGTGCTGAATTATCTCCTATGTGAGTTAATTCACTCTATTGTGTACACAACAACCTTGCATGCTTGTCAAACTTATTTGTGCGGCATTGAGAGCGAATGTTACAAGAGCTGATGTCTTACTCTGTTTTTCTTTTACATGAACTGTAACATAGACTGAAATATGGAGACAAGGGCATTTCATACCCAGATTTTTGCTGGTTCTTTGGTGAAATTGTGATGCACACTATAAGCTGGGAGTTTGTCTATCATCAACAGTGAAGAGATTTCTAGGCTTCGGAGTGGAATTTTATTTTGGCACAACTAAGACCTCAGTCTCTACATTCATTCTATTGTGTGGTTAGTCTAGCTATTTCAGGCCCTGGAGCACTGTGCAAACAGTAAGGGTCTTCCTCACCTTCTTCTTCATTTCCTGTCATCGGGAAGAGCTGTGAAGTCCGGGAAGACATTGATTGCCTGCCCTATTCCCACCATCCACCTGCCCCCTGTAATGGAGTTTCCTTCCCATGGCGAAACACTGGGTTCTCCAAGTGAGGGATGCTCATTTTGTTTAGTTTTGGAATTCACTGTCAGCGTTCACACTCTACAGCAGTGGGGAAAAATATCCCAGCGCAGAAATGTGTTCTCTTCCTGTTCCCAGAAGCCTGTAGGGCATCATGAATCTTGAATCAACCTGTGCTGGACCTGGCCAAAGTTGCATTGATATTCCTTATATTCCTTCGAGTTGTGTGCACGGCTGAGAGACGCTGCTTTCATAGCGATAATGATCTACTCCTCTGTTGGGCTTACGGATGACCCAAAGTCCCATAGACACTGTGGCCTGAAAACCCAGGACAGATGGCTATTTATGTGATGGAAGTAGCACTCTATGACTCACCTGCACCTCTCAGCTTGTGTCCAAGTGAGCCTGTGAATCGTTCGCCAAACCTCTGCAGGGAGAAGCGTCACGGCTCTGTCATGGACTTTTGTGGAGACTGATTCATGATTCTCAAAGGGGAACATGGAGGTGAGGAGGCCAGGTTGTAGTATGGGAGGCAGCTGTGAGGCCAGAGGATGCTGCATGATGGACCTCCCTGCTGTTGTTGCTTTATAAGAAATGGCGCCCTTTATTTGGGATGGAGTCCATATCATCGGCCGCCATGCCCTAATAACTAGAGAGCGCCCGTCAACTCCTGGCAGCAACATTCCAAAAAAGCATGCTGTACAGTCAGATGAAAAAGTTTCTATAAGTATTCTTCATGCCATCTTGAATTTATACAAAATAACCTCTGTGGGAAATGTAAAGAGGCTTCGAAGAGGCAGCGAAGCTGGCATTACGGCGGGTCGCCCTCATCCTTTGTCCCAACTGCAACCATATTTCCACAAAGTGTGAGATATGGCATCATATTTGTGCTTAAGGCTAGTAGCACAGGTCACCTTGTGCTCGACGGACACTAAGGCCACTGGGGTGGGGGGAGATCTGCTGAAAAATCATTGGTTCGGTAACTAGGTCCTGTTTTGGGCTTACTGTGCTGGCAAAACTGCCTGTCCACCACCTCCAGATCCTACATATCCTTCCCCCAACTGTTTATGCACACACACGCACATACACGACAGCCCCCACCCCCACACGCTTAACTGAGCGGGGGCGGTCCAAGCCCCCTGCCCCAGATAGCGGCACCCGCAGAGTGATGGCCCAAAATAGCACTTCCACCGGAGCTAGGATCAAATGACCCTCAGCTGGTGGGCCTTTAGACACCTCAGTTGTCCAAACCCTTCCCACCGCCACTTTGCCATCCACTACCGGTCCACTCAACCTTTCTGGCAGGCTCCGAATTGATCCAGGCCCCTGACTTCACTTCGGTAATATTTTGGGGGTCACGCATTCAGCACCACCCACACCCCAACATTGCCAAAGAAAGGATAACTGGTAGCTTTGCAGTAGTCTGGTGTGCAGGCCGGTCCTGAAAAGCAGGTCCAGCAGAGATCAGACAGAGCCGCTCGGCAAGGCGTCGTCCGAGAGCCGCGGCTGTTTGTCACCCCGCAGGAGACGGTGGAGTCGCGGGGGGGGGCTCTTCACAGGACTCATTATTCCTGTTCCTCTCCTGCGCCAGGAGCTCAGGGATGAACAGAGCCACTCCACAGTTAATTAGATCGGTTTGCCCACAACGGAAAGCGAGTTCTAGCGACGGCTTTCCGGAGCAATTACCTACGAGTGTGACATTTTTGTTTTCCATTTACGTGAAGCGGTACTTCAGGAGCTAAGTGTGCCTGATTTCCACACCACCAGCTGCCCATGGCTATGGATAGTGTTTAAATCCCATCAGGAAAAGTGACCATTTTGCTTTTGGGGCTGAGGCCAAGGGGGCTAATTCGGAAACATAGGACTAGTCAGGCTGCCCCCCCCACCACCACCACCCCCCAGTCCTTTTGGCATCTATTTTTCTTTAAGTCGCATATGATGATATTATACCTCATTATGAACTGTGACCAAACCATTAAGAAGACAGATGGCTCTGAGGTCTTGTTCCCCCCATGCATTGTTCACTGAGGGCCTTATAACCACGCAGGGCTTTGGGAGTGCCCCGGGAATTGATTATGAGCCCACGGCAGAGATTTATGCCCCGGCTCTGAGATAGCTGTGGTGGGTAATTGAGTTAGGGCGCCCACAGCTGGTGATGGTGCCGTGGTTACCGGAGCGAGACGAGATTGGGCAGCGGCCATTTTGTCCACACCAGTGTCACATCCTGTCCACAGCGTTGCCAGGGGTTGTCTCACACATATGGCGCTAAGATGTGCAGCTTCTGCTCCCCACGCTCTACAGAAGGGTCACCTTGGAAGAGGTCGCCGGGGTCCCGTCCTTGAAATGCTTGAGATGTGGCCAACGGCCTCGATCAATGAGTTCATGCTCCAATAGCTGAAGGAGAAAGAGCAGGGAATAGCCAGAAAAAAGACTACCCCAAGACGTATGTGAATGTTTTACAATTGTTATGCTGATGACCTTACCGCATCTCCTCCTTCTGCCTCAAGGACAATTCATGTTAGTTGGGCAGGTGGAAAAGTATCCCCACCTCAAGTGGGCTGCGGTTTTGGGCACCACTCCATCTGGGACTCCTTTGCACATCTGTCTGCAGGACTATTTTGTCTGCATAGCCGTGTGCAGACACACGGAGAAAAGATTTATAAGGGTCATTTATCTCAATTGGTCTCTTGGAAGTAGTTTGTATAATGATTACAGCCACTTCCATATATTTCAATTTCAATTTATTTTTATATAGCGCCTGTCGTGATGTAGTTGCCCCAAAGCGCTTAACAAAGATTTAGCAACAGCCGGATTACAGATGAACGTGACCGCGGTGAGAAAAAGACAAAGAAAAACATCCAGGAGACAATGGAGGAGAGGAAACAAGAACACCAGTGTTAGAGGAGAAAAAAAAGTGAGACCTCTGCAGGTTCGAGGCCACCGGGCTGCTCAAGTCTCCCGAGCATGTTAGCATCGTAACAGCCAGAAAACAGGTGTGTACGTGGGCCCCTGGCTAAACTTAGCAGTGCTGTGATCCATTGCCCAGCTCTCTTCTCAAACAAAAGTTGATGCTCTCTTAGCTGACAGCAAGAAATCCACATGCATAATGCCCATAGGCAGGTAGCTGTGGACAGGCTCCTGTATGTGTATCAGCATTTCATACAGACATCAAAAATTGTCTGTCGTTGGTTATATACATAAGCTTGTACATGTACTTCAAATGTGTCTTGTGTGTTTTTAATAAAAGTAAAATATAAGTCATCCCATCAGCATGTACACCTGCCTCGTGTTTTCTGCTGTCTGGGATAGAATCCAGAACTGTAGTGCTGTAATGTATAAGTATCTAGAAGATGGATGGGTGGATAGATGATTTTAATTTTTTTTTGTTTCATGTGGGATCACCACCAAGTTTCCTCTCAGTTATAAATCTCCTTTCACAGGGCTTGATAGGCGTCTGAAAAATCATATGACCATCACTTTTATGTGACCAAGAGGGAGGGGAAAACCTTCTCTGGGCACAGGGCCGGGAGCAGTGATGTCTTGCGGGGTGAAGGAGATGGCCCCTTATTTACTGCATGTCGGAGAGCCCCTCTGCCCCGCAAAAGATGCTTCTGCGTAGCATCCAAAGAGGCTGTCTTGTCTTGACTTCGTAATGAATTAATTAGCTCATTACTAGGGGCATTTTTCCAAAAGAATCTGCATTAATTACGTTTTTCTACTTTTTCTCATTTAAACAGTGGAATATTAAAAAATGGAGCATGTTCATGAGAAATAGGAGTATATTTGAAACAGGAGAAAAAAAACCTTCATATGTTGAACTCCTGATTGGTCAGTGCTAAAGACTAATGACACCCCCCCCACCCCCCAACCCGATACAGTGTGACAAGATCTTCCTGGGGGGGGGGGATGTTCCACTTCTTGTTTTTGTATCCAGCAGGGCATGCTGGGTTTAGCCAAATCTCACACAGAGATTTTTCTTCTTGCTTTTTGTTTGTCAGAGAAAGTTCTGGAAATTATAATGCTCCAGCAAGCTAAGTCAACAGATCTTGCCCCATAAACAAGTATGGAGAAAATGCTCCGGTACAGCTATCTTCCTGGATTATGAGAAAAGGCCCATAACAAGGCCTGTGGAACGGTCAGTGCATCTGAGCACTACATTGTGACCCCTTGACCTCTCTCACCTCCTCTCCAGTGAAGACTGTGATTTTAGCACTTGGCAGCCTCCTGTAAACAGACAAATTGGGCACATCCTGCAACATCTTTGATCATGAATTCAGCAGCCTTTCTCCAGCCCAGTGAGGGCCAAGAGCGCCATCCATCATGACAAATTACCTTCTGTGGATTCCAAAAGCACTGATATGGACCAGAGGCGGTCACAAAGGCAAACGATGATTTGCAGGTAGTGTAAACATTGATGAATGACATTTCCTCTCTCATCCTGTAAATACATCCTTCCTTGCAGATTTAGAGGCTTGCTAAAATAAAAATAAAATGTTTCCAGTGAATTGTTCAGGAAACTAAGTTTTTTTTTTTGTTATTTGACAATCCGTTTGTTTTAGAGTAGAAAACTTGCATGGCATATGACAAAAAGAAGTTCAAGTCCTGACCAAATCTCTCATTTGATATGAAAACAAAAAATATGAATCAACAGCTACTTATCCAGTAGCAAGGAGGTCTGTAGGACTGGAAAAACATTTTAAAAATAAAACAAAGGCTGCCATCCCATCCAGGGTGTCCCCTGTGTCATGCCCTGCTCTTCCTCAGATAGGCTCCAGGCTCACTGCGATCCCGTAGTGGCTAAACGGTTCCGGAAAATGGATGAATGAGTCAATGGTCCCAGTACAGCTTGTTTTAGCAAGCAGCTGGGGGACGTTGAGGACGTTATAGACACAGGCAGTAAGCGCTTTCACATCTGTGCAGGAGGGATGGGCGACAGAGAGGATGTGCCGTGTGAAAGGAGCCAGGCTCCATAGATTACCAGCGAGGCCTGTTTGGGACGCGCAAAAAAAAAAAATAACTCGGGGAAACCATGGCAGTGTTTGTATAAACAACAGCGGCGAGCTTTTTTGTCTTGCTGGAACGTTCCAGGTTAATTTGGGAAGCTCTCAGATAGTTGAAGTACCGTGATTGCTGTCTTTAGAGAATGAAAACGCCACCCACTTCGCGTGCTTTACTGTGCTGTGTTTCATATATATATATACTTGTGTGTGTGAGTGTGTGTGTGTGTGTGTGTGTGTGT
>JABFEA020000038.1:19959083-19988480 GCA_019775915.2 Cyphomyrus plagiostoma
TAGGGGGTGGAGCCTGTTGAGGTGACTTCTGAGCATTGATTGGCTGGGGTGGCTACAACCTGGGTAACAGGAGATATTTTAGGGGGTGGAGCCTGTTGAGGTGTCTCCTGAGCATTGATTGGCTGGGGTGGCTACAACCTGGGTAACAGGAGATATTTTAGAGGGTGGAGCCTGTTGAGGTGTCTCCTGAGCATTGATTGGCTGGGGTGGCTACAACCTGGTCAACAGGAGATATTTTAGGGGGTGGAGCCTGTTGAGGTGACTTCTGAGCATTGATTGGCTGGGGTGGCTACAACCTGGGTAACAGGAGATATTTTAGGGGGTGGAGCCTGTTGAGGTGTCTCCTGAGCATTGATTGGCTGGGGTGGCTATGACCTGGTTAACAAGAGATATTTTTGCGGTCAGGGCCAGCTGGCTCCTCTGGAAACATCTCAGTGCTCCTTACAAGCCCCCCAGGGTGTGTAGGCAGTGTGTACGCTCCGCAGTACATTCAGCTCTGGGTGTTTCAGGCAGACGGCAAGGGACAGCTCTTGCTGAAGTGTGGCAGCCGGTTCGAGAGCCAAGATGTTATCCACGGGGCACTGTGTTTTATCAGGGCTGCTCTTTATTGGCCGTCACGTGGCACAGGTGCAACTGTCGATAACATCTCCGCTGCGTATACCTGGAAGCTGGCACTTCAAGGTGCATTTCACTTTAAATCCTGCCACCGTTGAAGATGACGTGTGACAGTGACAGTCAGGCGCAGGTAGTAAATGCCCTGACCTCTTTGTCCTCTGTTAAAGCAGTGAGGATTGTCATCTGAAGCCCTGCCATTTGAATTTCCTGAGAAGAAATATTACGGTTCCTTATCAAACTCCAGGCCACACACTCTCAGCCGGAGCTGTATGGGGTGAATTTAACTAGGTTCCCATTCATGCACCTCCAGTACAGGCAACTAGACTAATACCATTTGAAAGAACTATTCAGCCCGTACCTGTGATAAATGATCCATCTTTTCCTCTTTATGGTTTGGGCCGATCCACTTGTACCCAGTGTATTATGACCTGACTATAATAGGTCAACCACGACAACACTTTTGTGTTGATGCCTTTTAAATCAGCGACTTTGATGGGGTTGAACAGCGAGTCAGATAATCCCAATTGATTTTCAGACATGGATTTCTGAAATACCTCCGTTGTCCAGTAAACGAATCGCCCATTGTGGTGATATACGGAACTATTGCGGAATAGTTTAAGAATTCTCATTACATACAACGACAGCATGGCCATATTAATACTCTCATTCTGTAATGCGCTGCTATGGCCAATATTTAACGCATGACTTTTTTTGATTTGCTCCGCTGTCATATATCCCAAATCTCCCTGCTGAGAAAAATAACCTGCCTGAATTAATTAATTGTTGGACACATTCCACAGCCAAGACCCTGCACAGACCTCATCTGTCTGACACAAACATGCAGATCGGGTGCTGCGTTTAAATCCACTGTTTTGTTGTGGCTTTTCTGTTTTCCTGGGGTGCCCGTGATCAATCCTCTCATCAATTTTCAAGGAAACCTATTTTTTTTTTTTTGGAAACACATTCGTTCAGTTCAAATCATTGAGTTTATTTTAGATCTTTAACACACAATGACTCGCAGAAAATCGTCCGCAGGGTTAACAGGGGAATTAGCCATAGAACAGGATATTCTGAAAAAATGTGGCTGATTTCCGATCTCAGCACGTGCATTCACCCGGGCAGTGGCTGTCACGAGAGCAAAGGCCCGTGGCATCCAGGAGCAGGCAATCGAGGAGGAACGACGCTGGAGCTTTGTGAAACAGGCTCCGCATGGGGGCAGATAGATTGACAGACAGGAGAGATGAATTCTGCATCCTGCTCTCAGAATTAATTAAAATTATATTGCCTGTCTCCAAGCTGCTGATGTAACCAAGGTCCACGGACGTTAATGAAATGGGAAAAATCAATGACTGTTGTAGCAGATCATTGCAGGGGTCACAGCGGTGCCACGATTGTCACTGTGGTCCATTTCAGAGCACTTTGCTTTGAAGTGGCTTGCTTGTGGCCCTGGGATATCATAATGACACGTCCGTTAGGTGTCGTAAAGGACAGCAGCCTCTGCGATACACGTCAGGGGCTACAGCACTGGAGGGTCATCGCCGCCAGACGACGCCTTCGGAGACGAGCAGTGACAGGTTGTGGGTTCGGCGGAGCAGTGGGCCGAAAGTGAGCCGGGGCCCACATCCATCACCGTTTTTAGGATCCGTGCGCTAGTTTATAAGGTGGCTCTGTGCAGCTCACGGCTTCAGGCCCCAGGAGGTGAATTAATGATTATTCAGTCTGAAGTACTTCAGCAAAGAAGCCAGCTGCCTAAGTATGTAAAACTGAAAATGGAAATCGCATCCTCATCGTCATCCTCATTATTCATCATCCTCATAATCATCATCGTCCTCACTATCACTGTTGTTGTTAGGAATAAGCAGTGAAGGGTATAGTGCTTTCCTTACAGTTCGGAAAAACAATGCATTAAATAAAAGCGATGAGGAAAAACAAGCAATAAAAATTACGCCAGAATTTATAAGTCATATACCAATAAAATCAATTCAATAAAACCAGCTACAAAAATGCAGGTGAAAGGGACTGATGAGATCTTAAAGAAAGTCTGAAAATAAGATTCCATCAGCCTAATGTTGACATAAGGACTGTTCCAAGGGACTGACACGTTCGTAATTAGATTGCTGCTTCAAGTGCCAGTTCTGTGAGTCAGAACCTCCTCTCGGCACACAACGAGGTAATTCAGACAAGCTTTTACGGAGTCCATTCCTCAGCCACCTGGTGGTGTTTTGGTTAAGGAGCCAAACCTGTTCTCACAATGTTGACTTATGTTGAGGCTTACTCATTACCTACATGCTTACTTATTTCTCATAAGTAACAGTGATGGTGCCCACCCTGTGCATTCAGTTAGGGGAGGGGTTGTGACTGAGGTCCATCCTGGACAGGCACGGCTGTGGACTGGAAGGGAGGGAGATGGAATATAGTCGTATGGAAAGGTAAAAGGTACCGGCTCAGGCCCTAGGGGGATTGTTGAGCTTGGTGTGGAGCTTCATGCAGTAGGTATGTGAGCAAAGCATGGTTGACCAGTTTGTAGGCACAAAGCCATCTGTGTAAGCTTCGTTAGTTCTGGGGGCTAGGGGGCACCCGGAGAACCGGTTTGACCCAGCTCGGCTCGGAGCACGGGCATGCCCTGCCTCTCATGCATGCAGTGGACCCAGCTTGCCTGCACAGGCTTTTACCCCAACAGAGCTGCACACAAGAAATGCAAATCTGTGAGTTGTCAACAGAGTCTTGCATTGTGAGATTGCATTTAGCCATCTCTGCCAGCCCCTGTACCCAACATGTCCGTTTGTTTACGTGGCAAAGGAAAACCCAGGGGTTGCCAGGAGTTTGGAGTCCAGCCCAGAAGCGGTTGGGACTTTAACCCTTTACCCTCCGTTGATCTGGTAGTGTTGGAGTACAGAGCCTGTTTAGGAGCGTCTTACCTGCCCGGCCGTGAAGCAGGACCCCTGTTGTAGCCTTTATGTTCTCTCCAGAAAAGCAAACAATCCATCCCCAGTCAATTTCTTTATGGGAATGTACAGAAGTCAGTCAGCTGGTAGCTGTGAACGTGAATAATGAATGAAGAGCAGAGTCGGAACATCTGTGCTGTTGTAATGATGGGAGAGGTGGGATATCAGCTGATGTTTTCTTTCTCGTTTTTTTTCCAGGTATGTTTTACCCGCCTGCTCCTCCCCCTGACCCAGCCCACCTGTGCATATGGCCAATGACTGAAGATCGATGGCTGCAGATATGTGCCTAGAGGTTGGCCAATCAGGACACTTCTCAATGCAGGGCATACTCTTGGGGAGACATTGGAGAGACTCATTCCAGAGGGATTGTCAGATGTCTATACATCAGTTTCACTCTTTGCCACTTCTTGTCCTTCTGACATGACGGTTTTCTTGTATCACAGTGGCTGTAAAGAAGGCAAAGAAGATTAGCACATTGAAAGACATAGACTACACTAGGACAGTGTACCATCCGCCTGGACTGTTACTCTTAAAGGCCGTGAAATTCTTGTGGTGATGATAGTTGAGCTGAAACAGAAATCCGAGATCTAAATGTTGGAAACTAATATCATGCCTGTTGCCAATCCTATTGCTACAAGAATTGCATACAAGAAATGAGGACAACACTCACAGTGTATGAAATAAACCCATACATATGAGAAATGGTTCCTGGTATATAGAATCTAAGTCCTGCTTCCAATAGGTTCAATGCTTGAAGGCTTGATCAGAAAGATAGTGGATTTAAGAATGCGTCCATCTTGTGCAGGGTTTTGACGTTGGACTATTGAGGCAGCCTTCGTTTAAGAGAGAGGAGGGCAGGCAGTAATTGTCTGTTTGTCAACCGAGAGGGGAAGTAGTGTGGAAAAGGTTAAACGGCTGTGGTTTGGAGGACTCTGATGAAGCAGATAGCTCTTGGGTCAGAACAAAACAAAACACACCTGTCACGGTGGGAAACTGAAGGCAGTTGAAGTGGAAGTGTGGGTGGGAATGTGTCTGCCTGCTGCTATCCTGACACCGGTTCACCTCCTGCGTCACTTCACTTTAGAAGAAAGGCGATACCTGGGATCTAAGCGATATGTGAACGTGCACACACGCTGGGAAAGGCATGCACACGTATTCACACGCTGAGCGCGCTCCAGCGTCGCGCTGTAAAGGGAGCCATCGCCACCAAGACCTAAGTACGGGGGGGATCCAATGGCAGGGCCCTAATGGCCCCATTAATCTCGGGCAACAGTTTGGGGCTGACAGCCGAGGTGTCGTCCTCACCCAGGCGCTCTCCCCACCAGGGCCCGGGTCCGCGATGCGGACAAGCCAGTTCTGTAACTACAGGAGCGAGCCGCCTGGCACTGCCATCAAGATTTCTGGGTCATGTATGTCTAGTGGGTCATGTGACTGATTGAGCATGAGTCACATTTCACGCCCTGATGTTTGGAAAAAAAAATCTGGAATGGTTTTGTTAGACAGAAAATGCTGTAAACGGAAAATATTGCATGTGTCAGAGCAGCTGGCTTACTGCTGGTGAGTGCATGCTTCTGTCTTGTAGGATACGTACTTGCATTCATTTAGCAGACTGTGCTATTGAGAATGCAGCCAGTCTCACTCTGCAGGCCCAGGGATTTGAACCAGCGACCTTCCAAATATACGCACCCCATCCTAGCCCACTGAAAGAAATGGGGATGAAATAAATGCTGTTGAGATGTCCCCACAACTTTATAAACAACTTTTACTTTAAAAAAACATAAGCGTAGTGTCGTAATTTTGAGTCTGATGTCAATTTTTCCCTGCTGGTGGGCGGAGTCATTAAAGGCATTAAAATTGAGGTAATATGTGTACATAAGAGGTAATGTGTGCATAGTGTATGTGTCACTGCTCGTGTGAGTGTTTTGTGTAGTGTACATGTGTAATATGTGCGTGCTAGCCTGCCTGTGTGTGTGCAGGTCCTCTGAGGTGTAGGTGTCATGGAGCCGGCTGACACCAGCGCCCCCCGATGGCTCTCATGACATCCTGGCTACAGACCTTCCCACAGCGTGCCTCTTGTGAGCAGAGCCGGGGGAAGTTGTAGCCGCGGAAGTACCTGACACTCCTGCAGGGCATCCCGTATGGGGGCGGGCAGGCACTGGGAGCAGGCAGGCACTGGGAGCGGGCAGGCCCTGGGAGCGGGCAGGCGCTGGGGGCAGGCAGGCGCTGGGAGTGGGCAGGCGCTGGGGGTGGGCAGGCGCTGGGAACGGGCAGGCGCTGGGAGCGGGCAGGCGCTGGGAGCGGGCAGGCACTGACAGCGAGCGGGACGGATGCCACGCTGAGGCTGAGCCAGCTTCCCTGACTTAATAACAGCCCATTTTGTTTGCACGACTCGTCATGGGAGATCTCTCAAACCTCGCTCTGGTAGAGACAGCGCAGGTCGTCAAGGATTCGGCCGTGAGTAGGGGGGTGGGGGGGGGTCAAGGATCGGGGCTTCAAGGCTGCAGAATCAGTGAGGAAACCTCGTTATTGATTAGGCATTAATATTCCCGATTGCCGATGCGACTGCTATTAGACTGAGGTTGGTTGCAGACCACTCGCTCGGTCCCTGTCCGCAGTTTTGTGGCAGCTTTGGTCTGGGTGGGGTCGCCCCCGCCGATCAGCACAGCAAAGTTCCAAACACCGTAAAGATGAGCAGGAAAGACGAGACTGCAGGCTGTCCACCCAGCCAGCACTGTGAAAACAGATGGAGAATCTCACCTCCTCAAAAACATTAACCATTTAAGTGTTTGCTTCTCACTTTAAAAGATTATCTAAGTGGTAAATGGACTGCGTTTAAATAGCGCCTTTCTACTCCTACGAGCACTTGAAGCACTTTATAGTACATGCCTCACATTCACCCACCCGCACTCACATCCACACACCGGTGGCAGACGCTACAGTGGTTAGTGTTGACCGCATTGGGATTAGGGTTTTGCCCATGGAAATGAATGCAGTCCCAGCAAAGAAACAGATACCTAATTTGTGTGTGTGTGTGTGCGTGCGTGTGTGTGTGTGTGTGTGTTTCTACCCTGTGATAGACTGGCATCCTGGCCACGGTGTTACCTGTGCTGCCTTGGATGGGCTCCAGGCCACTGGTGACCCCCCCATCCCCGACCAGAATACGTGGTGAGAAGATGAATGGATTACCAGAGTGAAAAAAAAAAACAAACTCGCAATCCCTTCCAAATACGGGAATGGAGCAGTGCCAGTGGGAACTTATAACAAATACAGATGTGAAATACAGATGTGAAAGGCATTGTGAGCGTTCAGCACAGGCAGGTTCTTAAAAAGCCACACGTTCAGCCGCAGCCTCTTATTGATGGCTGGCATGAATAGATCTTCAAAATAACAGAGGAGCACACAGCCATCAGCTTGAGTGGTGTGTGACTTCACAGCTTGGATGGCGTCTGATAATAACTGTCACTGGTATGTGTAGATAGACTGCGATGAGCAGCCCTTTCTAGCATTGAAACATAGTGACCACACATAGAATTGGTGTCTCTCAGCTTATCTGTAACTAATTATGGGCAAACAGCAAAGATTTTGAGGGAGTTATTACCGAAAGTGAATCCACATTCCACACAGATTATTTTTTGATGATTGTGGTATCGATTAAAGCCTTGTGTTCCCCTTGTGTTAGCTACAGTCACCCCCTTCAAAAACACCACCACCCCCCGCCCCGTTTACACCTCACACGGCCTTCAAACTTTTCAAAGTCCGCTCATCAAAGCACAGCCTTGGAGACCATGAGATAAGCAGAGATTCTGGGCCATGGACCTGTCGCTGGCATGGCCGTCAGAGATGATGAAGTCACTTCCCTTTCAGCAAAAGCTCCAAGGCCAGTAACATTTTTAAAGGTTTTTTTTTGTATTTTTGAACTGCCAGTTGAAAAGCGACTTGCTAACTTCCAAATATAGTCTCTTATTAAATTCCTAATCTTGAACTAAAGGTCATTAGCAAAACGGAGCAGAAATCAACAGATATAAGGCATTTTTTGATTCTACAGAGATTCGTAGACGGTTTCTAGCAGTATTGTAACATAGCATTAATGGTTAAAGGTTCAGAGAGCAGAAAACAGATTAGATAAAATAAAATTAAAATGAATCGGCAATGAAACGGCGTTTTTCAGTAAATTGCTTGACCAAGCTTCCCAGAAAATAACCCTGAGATCTGGTGCAAAGTGACCAGATTTTATGGTTCTGTTCAGACTACAAGTGCCCGTCCATAACTAACAGAATCTGACAGAC
Organism: Cyphomyrus plagiostoma; assembly: GCA_019775915.2. Lineage (NCBI taxonomy): Eukaryota > Metazoa > Chordata > Actinopteri > Osteoglossiformes > Mormyridae > Cyphomyrus > Cyphomyrus plagiostoma. The sequence goes on from JABFEA020000038.1 coordinate 19,966,930, forward strand.
GGGAGGGCAGAGCATGGGAGCGTGCCTTGTGTGAGAACTATGGGAGTGAACTAGTGAGACCAGGCAAAAACCCAGTTAACATGTGGGAAATCTGCAAAGCTGCATTTAAGGACCTGGAACCACACCTAGAATGTTAGAGAAGGGAGGAAATGGGAGAATCTATTCAACCTCTCCAAGGGGTGTCAGAAGAAGCGCAAGAATATGTTTAAAGAGGACCTACTACATATTTTTGGTTTTTCCCTTTCCTTTAATGTGTAAAACGCCTCGTTGGAATTCTAGCCCTTACTTCCGTAACATGCTGAGGTCACCTCGTAACATAATCCTTATTGGCTGCCTACCTGTATGCTAACTACAGGATGGGGCCGGAGCGTGTAGGGCAAGCTGACCAATAAGAGCACAGGGGGTGAACAGAGATGTACAGTATGAGAAAAATAAAGTGTTTTTGGATCTTTGAAGCATGGAAATCTATTGTAACAGACCCCAAAAATAAAATTATGATCAATAAAAATGAGCATAATAGAGCCCCTTTAAGTGTTAAAGAACAACGTGTACTGTTACTGCTGGAAAGTGAGCAAAGGATATGTTATATAAAAGGCCTGGCATACTGTGAACTACTGTAGTGTAATCATAGCTAAATCCTTACCTGTTTACCATCTAACCATCCATCAATCTTCTAACTGCTTATTCTGCTCTGGATGGTACTGTAGGGACTTATCTGTTTACTCTATTAATATTGTAACATTTATACATTTTACAGATTTGTTTACAGTAGCTGGACATTTATACTGGCGTTAAGTGAATTATTTATACTGAATTATGCTATTGAGGATAAGAGAAATTATTTGTGGGACCAGAATCTGAAATGTTTCTGCATCAATTATGCAGATTGGTCTGAAACTGGGTTGATCACTTTCTTGGCAGTCTTGGTGACCTCTATAACCTCTGCTTAATCGCCCCATCCTGAAAAGCTCAATCTGTCATTCTTAATTATGCATTAATCACACCGTTCTGAGTTTATAATGCAGCCGGCAGAATAATTTAGGACCATATATTTTATTCAGGTTTCATAGGCTTCTTCCCAGTAGCTTGAGCTAAATGAGAGTCTTGAGCTAAGTATTAAAAGTACTTTTTGTTACAAAGAGCGACGAAGGAACTAACAGTCTGTCTTTCATTAGAATTGTACACTAATGTGTATTAATCTCTGTATCCTTTTAAGATATACAGGGCTTACAATATATTTAAGTCGGTAAAATTGGGTTTAAATACAGTACATTTTCCTGCTCTGGGGGCTCCACAAACCCTTTTGCTCAGTATTTGCCATTCTTTTCTTGCTTGCACATTTTAGCAGGGGAGTTCCTACTGGAGACGCTGAGCGTGGTCGTGTTCGATTAGCCGGCCGCCAGGCAGACCCAGCTAAGCGAACCAGCCTCCAACAGAAAGCCAAAGGAGGGTGTCAGAGGCACGGAGGACCCCCAGGGGGCCGGCGAGCCAGGGTCTGCATCTTCGCCCGACCGCAGATTCACCCAATTTCCCAATCTAAACTACAGGGGTTGTAGAAATAGGAGAGGAGGATGGAAAATCCACGGCCTTCAGGATAATGGAGAAAGAGAAGCGTGAGATATAGGAAATAAGCAGTTGTGTGGAAATATTTTACAATGCCCCCCTCCCTTCACACCTGCCACCTCCAGCAGGAAGGGGAACCAGGCATTGAGCTCTGGGAAAACCTTGCAGGGCTGTTCATCCTCATTGAGATTCAGCTGCACAAAGCCACACTATAATTGCGTTTGTGCAGCATTTTAAGAGCATTTTTCTTTGTTTCTTTTTTCCTTTTTTTGAGGAATTGCGGCAAAGCTATCTGATTGCTTAATGGTTTTTATCAAGGCGACATGACCACGCCCACCAGGAGCTCTCTTCCAGGCTCTGAGGAATGTAAGACTTCCCAAGGCCGGCCACGTCTCCTGGTTTTATCAATGAGCTCGCTTTGCGGAATTGCGTATCAAAGATGACCTCCATACCTTTCAATTTAGAACTTTTAATCCATTTATACTGTGCCTTATTTACGGAAGCAATTCATGTAACATCCCTACAGCAGGTTTCCTCCCGGGACAGAAATTGTTGCTCACAGCCCCTTGCATTAATGGTTTCAGAAATAACCAATTTTATCAAATATTGTCGCCAGGGATCTGTTTGTCGTGGTCTGCGCTCATAGGTCAAAGAGGACACCAATCAGAAGGGATCTGAATATAAGCCACTCTGTACCTAGCTGTGGACTGTACCACTGCAGAAGGGGAGACTGGAGGGTTATACCATTGATCGAAAGCACTGAATGTGACCCAAGATGACAGACACACCTCGTCCGTCCTCAGATGCGTTGTCAGTCATGTCAGAGATAGGTAAATGCATGTCCCTTCTCCTACCTAAACTGGTTTAGGAGTCCCTTGTGACGTTGAGCACTTTTGGTAAACATGTTCACTGATATCAAGTTTTATATGTGACACAAACTATTGGTGAAGTGGTTAGAAATTTTACCGATGGATGGATATTTTATCAGTAAGTGTTCTTTCTTTTTAAGTAGTTACGTAATCACCCCTCTTTGGTCTTCTGCAGCCCACAGACTACAAGTATAACATCTGCGGCCACGACAGATATTCTTCATTCTTCATTTCTAACAAGAAAATCCTGAAAATGACAGTTGTGATGTCTTGAAGCCCTCATCTGAAGGGTCCGAGTGTGTGGTCAGTAAGCACAGTGAATGCTATATTACTCAGATGAACCTCTGCCCCACCCTAAAGCTTATAAATCAGATAATGGATATAAACACTGGCTGCTTGAAAGTACTCTTCTCAGTCCACTGGAATTAGTATCTTGGAATTGACTCCCACTCCTTCCCGAATCCATTTTTCCTCCTTCCCATTGTTTTGGATTTTTTTTTTACAATCTCTGGTTGCTATGCTTTACCAGTTGGTTCTTCTAGGACTCGTAGGAATTGTGACCCTTCAGTGCCACTATGCTACCTGCTGACCCAGAAAGTTTAAGTTAAGGAAACACATCCCAGTTGAGTTTCATTCTAGTCCTGATTTTTTTTTTTTTAAACCTGAAGTCACAGTGGGGCATGCTGGCCCACACTCCCCGTAGGCTCCTGTGACACCAAAGACCGGCAATCTACTCAACTTCCTGGCCGGGCTCGTAGTCGGCTGTGAGGCAGGGGAGAAACAGGATGCCGTGGTTAGTGTAGCTATTTCCGGACAGCGACGACAACCTCCAATGCACCGAATGCGGCCTGCAAAATTAGTTTTATGCACACACACACACACACACACACACACACACACACACCTTAAATCTTGTTTTTCAGCAGGGTGTACTTTCTGGAGGTCCAAGGAGAGACCCGCTTTGATAATGAGAGGACGGCCGGAGCCATGTACCAATCACTAAAGGCAGTGTCCAGAGGGCCAGCACACATTGTCTGGGTACCCCTGGGCCGAGACTAAGCCCCAAAGCAATTAGCAAGCTTCTAGAGTGGTGCATCTCTCCTGAGCAGGTGATTGGCCATCCCTTGATGGACATGGGTGGGCCTTGATGATGGACAGATACCATCCTGAATGGCTGAGTTTATAGGATAAGTTTATAGGATCTCTGTCACTCTATGGTCTGGACTGTGACTGACCGTAATGATGGACAGATTCATGTATAGGGATGGCTTCTGTGGTTAACTCACTTACCATAAAGAGGCTTCCCTTTGGCCCAGCTAATTAGCAACACTTTACTTCCTACCTTAAAGAAGGGAATAAAGACCAGAATGAACTATAGAAGCACCTCAGTGTCCATGACATTTTTTTCTAGCAGGAATTTAACAAATGCTGGCTATTATAAGAAATAATATCCAGTGGGTGTCATAGAAGGTCCTTGTTCATTAAGGTCTGAGGAATGTTCTTATATGTTGTCACTTGTAGACAAAGGTGGGAAATTCAGGACCAGGACTAGTTGCCTGAAACAAAACCTCGGTCTGGATTAGAACTTTCTGGAGCTGAACCTTCCCCCTCAGCTCGCAAAGGTGATTAAGACTCGCGTGTAAATGAAAACCACAGAGGCATTGGGTTAACGGCGTGAGACTGATCTCCTGGAACGAGGGAGAGATTGTCTGACAAGTGGGACCTGTTCACAGTGTGATGTCTTGGTAAGCCAAGCTTGTTCGAAGGTCTAAATGGAGAAGTGTATGATGTCGAGCCTGGCAGCCGCCGTCTACAGTGTGTGTGTATCGCTCTGGTTACCCTCTCCGGTGCAGCGTTGTTTTTTGTGCACGCAGTTTCATTGTAAACAGCAATGAGTAATGTTAATCTCACATATTGGTCCGAAGGGACACAGCTTTCTTTACAACCAAAAAAGCCATTTTAATATAAAAAATGCAACAGAAAAAGTTAAATAATACAAGTAATCCTTAGTTGCAATCACAAAGCAAATCTGATTTAGATAGTTTTAGTGGTCTTTTCAATTGTTCTGCATGACATTTTTTTGAGGCCTTAAAGCTTTACAGGTTTAAGTTTGTGGATAGTCCTCTCCAGAACTTTGAAGGCTGAAGGTGATTAAATTTAAATCAGTCTTGAAAGGACCCCTTTGGGGCACAAAATAATGTCAGTTTTCATGGGCCTACCTGCTACTTTTAGCTAAATGCAAAGTGTAATAACATCCCTTAATATAAAGTCTGATATTTTGTTGAAGCAATTTTGGATAAGATGCTTGCTCAAGGGAACAACAGCAGAGCTCCTTCTGGGCCCAGAACTGGCCGTGCAGGGATGGGACCTGTGCAGCGTGTCGAGCTTGAAGAAGGCCTGCTTTGAGTTTGAGCGGGGCCGCAATCGGGGACGCTGAAGTGAGCCATGGCTGCGGCCTTTGAATGTCAGGCTGCTGGGTTTGAGGGAGGCCCACAGGGGGCACCTGGGGAACATTCCGGCACATTGCTGCGGTTCCTGATTCCTGAAGATTTGTGGACCGTCCAAATCTCGGGGGGGCTCAGCCTAAATCAGCGCTGAAAGGGCCCATTTCGAACACTGTAACATTTATGACTTTTTAGCTGGTACTTTAACTCAAAGCGCCATTCAGCTTTCGCTTATTTATGTTGCTGGACATTTTTTATCGCTCAAAAATACTACAGTCGGGCTCTTCCTAGACCATGAACCAGCAACTTTCACTTTATGAGTCCTGTTATTCCTGCTGGCTCATAACCACATAGGTTTAGAAAATGCACAGAAAACAATCATTAACCATTCACATCAAAATTAATACCAATTCAAACTCATATATGTGTAAATCACAGATACTCTTTGTGCTATACAAAAAAATCGCTTGTCCAGACGGACCGGCAGATTTTGGGGCAAATTACCATTGCAAACACAGTCTGTGCTGTCAAGAGAATTAAAGCAAGAAGCTCCAGTCTATTCAAAGAAACTCTCCATAGCTTAATCATTTTCCATCTTTTTTGTTTGCCGACTGCCGTATTTATGGGGATGGAGCTCGGCGGAGTGGGAAGGTATCATGAACAAACCAGGGATTTCCGCTTTCCGACGCCTTATCTGCCGTGTCGCCATGAGCCGTGACCAAGCCGGGCCCCGAGTCAGAGGCGTCGCTCGCCTGCTCATGTCAGCCTCTCGCCTATAATCCCATCAGAAAAGCAGCGGTATTAGTGTGCTTGTGAATGAGCGTTTAATCAGTGCGAGGACAGAGATGAGCATGGATCACAGGGCCGACCTGGGTCTGACACTCATCTCATCTGATCTGGTTTACATACACAACGACACCCTGGATTAATTTGATCAAAATACGCCATGTATCGTCGTAGAAATTGTTTCCTGTGCTCAGCAATGTGGCAGAATTGTGTTGCTTTAATGTGATGCCATTGTTCAGAGAAAAAACATACTGAAGGTGTGTGTCACTAATATTGACAACACAGCCTTTGATACTGTGTGTGCCCTCCCTTTGGCCAGATAACAGCGCGGAATCTCTGTCTCCTGTAAGACTGGGGGACGTCGGAGGAGATCAGCAGCAGCGGATTTGCCTGTTCCTCCTCAGGGAAACTTCTGATCCTCACTTACGGACTCTCCATCTCAGCCACCCCCATCGGTATTCGGTGGGCTTCAGCGCTGTGATGGCCATTGCAAAACCTGGATTCTCTCGTCAGTGAGCCATTTTTATGTGGATTTTAAGGTATTCTTTGGATCATGGTCTTGCTGGAAGATCCAGCTGTGACCTCGGGCTAACCTCTCTGCAAAGGCAGCCAGGTTTCCAACTAAAATCTCCTGGTATTTGATCTGTGATGATGCCACATCTCCTAACAATGTTCCGGGGGCTTTTGGACGAAAAATAGCCCCATGACATCACAGATCTGCCACCGTACTTCGCGATGCTTTCCTCTATGACCTTCCCTCTTTTAATATCAAACCCACCCTTGATATCTGTTTCCTAAACTTATATTTTGCTATCATCTGAACATAGAACCCAGTATTTGTCAAAATTCCAGTGAATTTTAGCAGAACTCCAGGGAATAATGTTTGTGGTTTATTGAGACCAGAAGCTTAGGGTTGTTGGCATGCATGTGGTGTCTAATTGCAGTTCTGCAGACTTGTTGTAACCCCAGGAAGCAACCAACTCTCTGGAATTTTCCATTTGTGATCCTTGGAGAAAGTTTTGCCTCCTCAACCCTCCTGTTCAGTTTGCGTTCATGCTGGTTCATCTCAGCTCTCGATTATTGCTGTAATGGTACAGATTGGTATTTTCAAGCATGAAGCTGTTTTTCTAGCTGTCGCCTGATTTATGAAGCTCAGAAACTATTTGTCTCATTTCATTTGTCGTCTCTGATCTCCCACGCTGATAGATATCTAACAGAGTTTGACTCATGTGTCACCTTGCATTTATATCCCAGTGGAACAGGAAGTCATGAATGATCACTTAAGGGTGAGAATATAAAATATTTTTTTCATTACAGTTTCTAAAGGTATCAACAGTTGTGATGTGTTATAGTAATATTTCTGTTTTTTTCTCTTAATTGAAGGTTATTTTCTGTTATATTTTGAATTCTGGATGAAGCTAGCATCTTTTTCAAAGTGACAACTGTTACATGTTACATTTGATGTAGTATCAATGACACAATTTAGATGATACAATCTAAATTGATCATCTGTAGTAAATTATTAGTTAGATTACTAATAGATATAGATTTTCATTGGCTACACCTGTAACCTCTCTCCCATATTGCCTTCAGTCAGACCACACACAGTTTATGGTCAGATCTGAACTTCTTCAGGTTAGCTGTGCAGATCTTGTTGTGTGACTGACAGGGAGGATGATCAATGCTTATATTTTGAAAAAATTAAACAGCCAGAGAAACTGCAGCCTCTGTAACAGCAGGGTCTCCTTCAGGGGTTTTTAGAGTCCTCAATGAAAAACATAAAGCAGTCAGCAATCGATTGGAGTCCAACATAGCTGAAAGAGATGGTACTGTGGCACCGGAACCAGATGGTATGGAGAGAGGGGAGCATCATTCAGAAGGTTTATGGTAGTCCACATTAACCACTCAGACTCACCTGAAGGAAGCAGTAAGGACAAAGTAAGCATGGCTACTAAATAAGCAGAGGACACACCTGGTCCCTTAAGTGTCCATCCGCCAGCAGCAGGCATAGGCACTGTGACCTGGGCACCTTCAGGACCGTATCCAGCGGTGTATATGTGCAAAACTGAAAGATGCTTTCAATGTCCAGGACAAAAGAGCAAACTGCATCGGGGGAAAGTATTCCATCTCCACTATAAAGCGGGCCGGAAGAAGTGAGATTTGGAGGTGTGTGTGGAAAGGGAGGATGGGCGGAGTGGGAGGCAGCCTGCCCTGGCCTGGCTCTCTGAAATGGAAACCCGCCACCTTGTTTACTCTCCTCCCGTGTTTCTGTTTGCGTTTGTCCCTTTCACTTGTCACTATGATGCGCTTAATCTCTTTAAGTGTAGCTGATTATGTGCGGTCACGCTGGTACATACCTGCCCCCCCTTGGCGAAGCTGCTAACCTGCTCTGTTAGCCCACCGTGGGGAGTCTGGCGTGTCGTTTCTGAAGCCCGCGATAACGACTCGTCATGCCCCGAGAAAAACGCCATTACCGTGGCCCTCTGGCTTCTCCCCAGCTGGACCTTTATCATGTTCCTGATATGATAGAAACAGAAGGGGGTATGTGACGGGGAAGCTCACTTTTGGTTAGGCCCTCTTCATGGGCAGACAGGATGGGAGTGTTCTACCATGGGGGTCCTGCCAGTCCACAGGCCCTCAGAGGGGGTGGGTGTCGAGAGGAGGTGGGGGGGCCTCACAGGCCAGACCTTGCCCTAACGGAGGGCCGGTGTGGCCCCGCTGGCGAGTCCCTCCAATCAGCACACTCGCTCAGCAAACGCTCCCGCTGCGGGAGCTGAGATTGCCTCATTAAGTGCCGTGGTTATCCCAGCATTCTCTAATAAATGCTTTTATTGTTTATTCTGTGTTATCAGATCCTCCACTCTGTCTATTAATTAAAGCAGTACACCAATGCAGCGCTAATACTTGCCTAAGCATTTTTGAAATGTTTTGCTGTGGAGTTTGTTTATTTATAAGTGGGGTCAGTTTGGGTGAGTCGAGTTGAAGTGATATTCAGCAAAGAAGCAGACTTAGGCTGGTTTATCATGGAGACCTGCCCCCACCCAAAGCCTGCCTGACACTCACCACCCTTTTCTTCTCTCTCTGCCTCCCTCCTCCTGCCTCCATCATTCCCTTTCCTTGCCTCCTATCATAAAGTGCCCCACTCGCTCATTAGTCGAGGTCACGCCCCTGTTGTCGACACCCCACCGCCCGCCCCCCAAGTTATATTGGGACCGCACTGCATTCCGTGCGAGCAGTAGGCATTCGGAGCGTCGCCTGGGGGCGCTCTTTTTACGTGGCTGTTACCATACGTCATCTGTAAGCCACGCCCACAGCAGTTTGCCGTCTACGCTCGCCTTTCCTCGGATTGCATCAGCATTGCAAGGTTGCATGTGTTTGTGGGATCTTCTGCTGCAAAATATGTTTATAGCCATTAATATGTAACACTTCCTGTATAATAAATGTCTGTTTATTTGGTGCGTGTGCGTCTGCATCTACATGTACACAGCATCGCTGATGCACTTTTCTCCGCGTCTTGTGTTGAGTACACCCCCTGCCGTGTGTCTGCCCCGACCATTGCGATATTATTTCACTATTTTACTGCACATAATGCATGAAATTTGCTGTGCCTTTGATTGAACACGTTTGATCATACCTTTAATGTGCTTTAATTTATCAGCGTCCTACCCAAGGCACGATGTGGTTCGGTGCCCTTTGACCGCATGGCAAGTCACATGTCCGGTGGGCGGACCGTCGTCTTTCGGAACAGTACAAGCTCACCGCTCTCCAAACCCCGCCTGGCCCCAGCCCACTCTGACCCTCAGCCTCGAACCTACCGTCGCATATTTAATTTTCTGCTGTGGTAGTGCCATTTTAGCTAAAGGGCTTAGGCTAATGTCGCTAATGGCTTTTCATCCATTAGGGGAATCGTAGTGCACAGTGGCTCTGCTCAGGATACGGCTATTAGCTGTGTTTCGGGGACAGCAAATTGAGGCCCTGTTTAGTCTATATGTACTCCCCCTGAAGATGAGTCCTCAGACTGTTAGGATGGGAGCGCTGGTACTATAGTCATTGCTGATTTTTTTGCATTTTGGTCACGCCCATAACCACTGAGCTGTTTCTGATAAGATGTAAGGGCAGCCTTATGGGCCAATAGGATGAGAGCAACACCCTTCCGTCAGTACCGGCCCAGTGTTAAGTTATTGTCCGATAAAGACAATTATAAAAGCTGTATCTGTGTCGAGTTAGGGGCTGCCTGCAGGGCTGTTTGACTTCGTAGGCTGGATTTTGTCATCTCCCAGCGGAGTTCAGCCTCCTGCTCATTTGAGTCTCAAGCTCTGGGCCATCGACACGGTGCCGCTGCTTCCGGATGCAGGCCAAATTCCCGAGTCAGCATGTCCCACGCAGACCCATAGCGGCGAGCGCAAAATCGGTATGCCAGAATACGGCTTTGGACGCGGGAGAGCTTAGAAGCAGCGGTGGTGTGGGGCCCTGTTCTTTCGCCTGTAATCCACCTCATTCACACCTTTGGAGGGACGTGCCGACACCGCGGGCAGCCAGTCACAAGTTGGCTTTCAGGAGACCACAGCCACGGCGGAGCTGCACACCCCGCCCACTTCCGCGGTGAGAACGCGGGCATGCACCACTACACTATGGGAAACCCCCCTGCCCCCCACCCCGAAACGACGACTCCACGGTGACCGGGGCAGAAAAAAAGTGCAGCAGGGAAAGTAAACCACACAAAGCCTTTGTGAGCTGGAACTGAAAAGGAGCGCACACACCTCAGATCCTGCAAATAAGCACAATTTTGAAATAAATTGGTCTTTTTAAAATGGTTTGTGTAAAGACTATTTTTCTGCTTGGAGAGATTTCAGCATTAGGAATTGACGGGAATAAATACCCTTCAGAAGTAACAAATGAAGCAGCTTAGCAATAACTCACTCGTAGCGTTTATGGGCTTATTCAATTACTATTTTCAGGTTCATTTTTATTTTGTTATCTGGCCTTTCACACGGAGTTTGCGGACAATTCCTGAGCTTTGAAGCGATGGCTGGTGGGGGTGGGGGGGTGCGGGGAGAGAAAGATGGTATTGTCCGGGAGCTGGCTTCTTTGTGGGCAAGGTTGTTATGAAGGTGTTGTCAGTGAGAGAAGGTTTATGAAGGTGCCGTTTGTGGGGATGCTTGAAGGTGCTGTGTGTGTTCGGGGCAGAGGGGGGGCAATTGGTAGAGGTGCCTGGGACCCTTTTTTCATAAAAGGGTGCAGAGTAGTGGACGGTTCCCTATTTCTTATACACTATTGCTGATTCAATTCATTTTTATGTAGCTCTGTTCCCAGTGTGGCCTTGCAAAAGGATAAGGGTGCAGAAACCACTCGATGCAATGAGCACAGCAACCGCTTTGCAATTAGCCTGCGAGGCAATTAACATCAAACATCCCGCAAGACACACCACAAACAAAGGCGACAGAAGGCAGGCAGCGGGAAAAATTCCACAGGAGTTGAAATCCTCTGGGTGTGGCCAGCTGGAATCACCGGCATGGTGGGCACCCAGGTAGGAACGGTCCCTTTAGAGACACGGGAAGGCTGAGACGTGCCACGCGAGTATGCTCCCACGTCACGGCCGTCCGGAGCGAGTCCCCATGCGCCGCCCCCCCCCTCCGCGCTGGGATCTTCCGCCTCAGCTTGGATGGCTGTCGCTCCATCTGCTGTAAGTTCGCTTTTGGAGATGAGGATTTGTAGGTGTGACCCCCCCCCCCCTCCAAAAAAACACCCCCTGCTGCTCCTCATGCTCCCCTTCCTGGCCATCCTCTTCATGGTTCTCAAACACTCCCACACGCTGGCGCATCCTGTTCCTGCTCCCGTCCCCATCCCTCCTTCTCCCCTACCGGCGTTCCGGCTGGGGCAGGTGACGGCGACTCCGCCGCAGCTAATCCTGATTCCCGCCGACAGGTGCGCTCGGATGGGCGCGCTCCTCGCTCGCTGGCGTCCAGCCGTCCACAGCAGACGGGATTAGGGTGAGCCTGGCAGCGTATGGGGGGGGGGGGGGATTGGTATAGCCAAATATGCCACCAGGCCACATCCTCCCAGGAGCGTCCGGCTGCCGCCTTCGTGGTCTTTGTGGCAGCGCCCTCTTTTCCAGGGAGCCGAAGTCACTCAGGGAATCCCGGCCTTCCGAGCGGCACGCTGGATTATTTATTTGCATAGCAGACACCTTACGGGAAAGTGACTTACATGCAGCCGCTCTGCTGCTAACTCCCCTACCTGTTTACCTTTCGTTGGATGCCTTTCGTTTTCTTTTCCTCACTCCACAAGCACGCTGGAGCCGTTTGGAGCAGGAGAACGCTGTGTTACACCATGCCCTTGGGTCAAAGGTCACGCTCTCTGACCTTGACGCTCTCTGACCCCCCCCCCACCACACACATACACACACACATTCACACACAGACTCACTCGCAGACATACACAAACCAAACAAACTACAAGACTTTTGGCTGTTTTTTGGACAATTTTTTAATTAAAAATTAGGTCTATATTATGCTAAAAAATATCAAGTTTCAGTCCCCATAATGCAGTGAAAACAAACCTGCAGACACACACAAACCACACACACACACATGCATTTGTAATTATATCTTTGTGGGGACTCTCCATTCATTTATATGGGGAAAACTCCAATCCCAATATAACGACCTTAACCACTACCCAGCCCTAACATTAACCATAAATTACCAAACTAAATACGAGAATTTTGGTATTTTTAATTTTTTTATTGCATTCACTGATCTTTGTGGGGACCTGAAAAATGGTTCCCACAACATCAAAATAACAGGTTTAGTTTTTCACACTATGGGGGATATTTGGTCCACCCAATGTAATATAGAGTTACTCCACACACACACACACACAACCTGTCACACTCACTGTACCCTGTTTTACCCTGTAAGGTCACTCTCCCACTTTGGGGCATTTAGGGATGAGTCAGGGTTCCTGAAAGCCTAGTGACTGTACTTTACAGAGCCCGTCCTCTCCCCGCGAATGACCCAGCGGCTGAGATCCGAGCCACAGCGGCAGAGCAGGACGGTAAAGGGCCGGTTACAGATATCATAGGGCCGTTCTTGTCATGCCTCGTCTAAGGGAGTTTTGAGGTCTGGGGGTGGGTGGGGGGGGGTGGCTTTCAGAATGACGAGCAGCCTTGATCTTGTTTAGATAGCAGAGAGGAGGGAGGTGTGGGGGGAGGTGAGAAGGAGCCAGAACCCTGCAGATCACCCCCCCCCCCCCAGTGACTTTTCAAAGGAGGCGCAGCTGCCTTTGAAGCAGCCATCAAAACAGCACGATCCCCAGAAGCCCCAAAGGGGGGCGCCGGCGCTCTTGTCCACGCCTCCTCCGCAAGAAGGCCGACGTTCAATGCACCGGCCGTGAACCTCGGTTTGGTCGGGGTTCAGGGAACCAGCAGATACCACGGCAGCTCTGCTCGCCCCGGCCGACGGCATTCAAACATTACCCTTTTTTCTCCATTCTTCCACTCTCCCTCCTTCCATTTCATATCCATTCCTTTCATTTTCCTCCTCTTAAATTGCATGTCACCGGGGGTGTAGAAGCCAGGGGGAGATGGGGGGGGCGGCACGTATCCCCCAATTTATAATTTGCCTTCATTCGTCCCCCCTGAACAATAGGCAGTTGCATTTAAATTATTAAGCTGTGTGATGTTCCCCCCAATACCAAACTCTATCTTGCCCCCTTGCACATCAGTGAAGGCAGCCCCCTCTTTCCTGGTCATCTCCATGCACATATGTACACTCAAACACCTGCACAAAACCCTCACTGTCCTGGCTTCAGTATCAGATGCACAAAACCCAAAATCACACGGGCCTGTTTGGGAGACGAGGCTATTAGGTAAAGAGACGCTTCAAGGTTGTGTCCTGGTTTGGCTTTAGAAGTTCTGCCTCTGTTGCGGTTGTATCCCTAACTAAGTTCTGAACTGAGCTGACTCAAGAACCTCCCCTGCTTTCCAGTCAGTGCGGTTTTGGTTTGGTCTAGTCTGGTTACCATTTTTGCATGTAAATATGAATTTAGAGCATCTGTCTAAGTGTTTGTGTGCCTGTGTCCTTGTGGTTTCTGTAGTCTGCATATTCTTCGCATGCTTGTTGGCTCGAAGCCTGTGAATATTTCAGTAGTGTTTATCAGGATTTCTGTGACACTGTCCTGAGTCTGACAGATGCTAACACTCTGCTTATATGATATAAATGCTATTAGCACACACGGCAGAAATGTGTATTCTTTTGTTAGTTGTAGCCTTGGAATGTGTTTTTTTTAGCTTATGTGCTTTTGAGGAGGGGGGCGGGGGCAGACATTTACTGGGTAACAGACACTCGCCATCTTCATCCTCTTCGAAGGAACTGGACGAGAATGGATGCGCCTGTATGTGCATTAGAGACTGTGTTTTCAAGGCTACAAGACCAAAAAAAAAAAAAAAAACACGAATATCTCACCTTTTCTTCTTACTTCTGTTTCGCATCGATTTTGTTTTCCTTTCCAGTTTGCTTTGTTTTTAATGCTGCTACATCTCATACTGGATTCTCATCGGGGGGGTGGGGGGGGATGGGGGTGCTCTGTGGCCCAGCGTAAGCCGTGAAAACCCCAGGTAGATGTGCAAGCGTCTGGCTCATGCAGAAAAACGTGACGGAAGGGGGGGGAAAGAGGTTCCACTGGAAGAAGAGAGTCATGACCACAAGAATCCTGACATTTATTTTAAAGTGTGGACCATTGAATATATGCAATATTAAACAGAAACTGTGCTAAATTCAGAGCCTCCCCATCTTGTGCTCTCTCACAGTTTGGTGGGCGAGGGGGGGGGGTAACGTTTATTGCCATATGGAATCCTTGATAGTTACAGTGAGTTATCAGCTCTGTGATTGCCCCCTTGCCTTCTTCCAAGCTTACTGGCTGTGTTGAGCCTGGACGATTACCTTGGGTTGTGTGTTCCTCACAGTTCATTCCCCTCTTGCATGTGACTGGCTTTAGTGACCAGTTGCTTTTCCCTATTTTCCACCCAGTAAGGTGGACTGTAACTGTGCTGTCTTGTAGGTCTCTCTTTGGTGTCCTGCGGTGCCACGTTCTGACAGACGCATGTCTTCCTTGAGTGCCTCCTGTCATCAGCATATTGTAAAGGTTCATTGCAGAGAGGGCTGTGGCCATCTCTGGAGGGAGGATCAGGTGACCTAACTATTTGGGCTTATTTCCTTGACTGGTTCCTTATTGCTGCTGTTCCTTCTCAGTCCCTGTACACGCCATTCTCCAGTAAGGAGACACTTCATTATACAGATATTTCCTGTCAAGTCCTTGCATCACATAGTTCTGCCTTCCATCCTGACCAGTGTGATCCCCACACATATTTATCCTAAGCCACTGGTACATTGTATCGCTGCTGATTTGTGCCAATGGTTCTATCTGTGCCACTGGTTCTATTTGCCAGAGTAATTAGGATTAAGGACAGCATGGTTCATACTCTCTTTACGTTCCTGCCGTTAACTGTCTTGCCTGCTCTGTAGGCCACGTCCTCTATTCCATCACCCTCGTTTAGTCTGTTATGTATTTTTTCCATCAGCTGCTTCTGCCTCCTTGGTTTGTTCACATTCCTTGGTATCTGAACGGCTGCCATCGATTAGATGCTGCTGTGGTCATGTGATGTCGCGTGAAGGTCTCCTCTGCTAGAAGCAATCTGTGTCTCTTTCGTTGGCTTGGTTCTCTGCGTCTTTCTTCTAGACCAGTGAAACTTTCTGTTCCACAGATCAGCCCCGCGTGGGATGCAGTGACAAGTCTGAGTTGTTTCCAATATCTCAGATCCTTTCGGCTTCAGAGAAAAGGACATTTGCTCGCTCCCCTGTGCTTACTGTTTGTTTAACCAATGGCCTGGCACCGTGCTTGCTGTCGATGTGTTTTGTCTCTCTCTTGGCAGGAATTAAGTTGCCAGAAAGATCAAAAGCAGCTCATCCTGGCAGCAATCTATGGTATCGATTCTTGTCTTAATGGCATATTACGTCGGACGCTGGTGTCGGACTGTTTTCTGATGTTGAACTTGAATCTCTGTGGCAAAGCTGTTAGCGTCGGGGCAGTGATGGACTGCAGGTTGCAGAGAGCTCTGCTCCTTTGGGTTATTACACAGCCAGAGTCTAAACCTGACATACCTTCAAAAAAAGGTTAGAACCTTTCATTCCAGGTGGTGCGTGACTGCATGTGTGTGTGTGTGTGTGTGTGTGTGTGTGTGTGTGCGCGCGCATGAGCTGTGGCCTTTTCTGATCTGAAATAAATAAATAAATCTCAGACTGAAACTGCTGATTTTGTTACTTAATGGGTGTAACGGGCTGAGATTAGAGGTGCTGTGTACCATGCAGAGGGGAGATACGCTGTGGCTTGGTTTTTTTTTTTTGGTGGGGCTGGCACTGTGTTGATGCTTTCCTATTTCTACTTAACTCTCACGGTCCAGTGAACCCCACATTCCCTGTGTTTCTCAGCCATTTCTGCCCTCTCCTTTCGAGGATTTAGGTATGGAGAACCCTTCCCCTCACTGAAGTGTGACATGCAAGACCTGTATAGAAACACAATCAGACAGACACAGAAACGCACGCAGATAGACACAGTCGATGTATTCATATCTTAGTGGGGACTCTCCATTCATTTCTAAGGCCATAACTCTAATCCTAGCTATGACAACCATTACTTCTACCCGGCCTTAACCTTAGTCAAAGGTAGCCAAATAAAATACAAGACATTTGGCATTTTTAGGTTTTTGATCTCAGTCAAATATGCACAGACACGCAGACATGCAATCACACAATCACGCACAAATGCTACGCATACATACAAACATGCAGATGTGCAATTACACAAATGCTACGCATACATACAAACATGCAGATGTGCAATTACACAAATGCTACGCATACATACAAACATGCAGGTGTGTAATTACACAGACACACAAATTCTACACAGACATACAAACATAGAGACATGCAATCACACAGACACACAAATGCTACGCAGACATGCCAACGGGCAGACATGCAAATTTACATTCCCGCAAACACATGCAGACACACAAACTGTGCCAGTCACGCAAACACACACAGACATGCAATCACACACTGACACACATTGATATCATATCTGCTCTGCGGTTCCCCTATAACTTGTACCATTAGGGGAACACTTACCTGAATTATATTATTTCCAGCCATTAAGTCAATCCCTACTTGATTGGTAGAACGATTACATGACTGCAGCATGGCTAATACCACACGCAGAGACGCAAACACACGCAGACACAGTATTGATATTATAACTGCTCTGGAATTTCCCCTGTGCCTTGTGCCATTAAGAAAACAATTAGCTAACGGACATTATATTGCTTATTATTAAGTCTATTCCTGTTTGATTGGTACAATGATTGCATAACTGCTCTCACTGCAAATAAATGGCTTCCTGGTGTTATTAATGTTGTTAGACATGGATTCCACGTTGTCGTCGTTTGTGTTGCGATAGTCAGCCATGAGGATGGAGAGTCAATGGCAAACGTAAATCACGCTGTGGCACAGCAGCACAGAAATTTGAAGGTGCCTTCGGGCTGCTCTCTAACGCCCTCTCTCTCCTCTTTTCTCGGTCCTGCCCTCTGGTCCTCGTCCTGCCTGGTTGGACACCTCAGGTAAGTAAGAACACCCTATTTCCCATCTGCCGTCCTCATCTGTGACACCTTCAGCGGTGAGACCCCCTGTCACTGACCCCGTAGCTACCCAGGGGCCAAAGGGAAGGGGGCCAAAATTGAAAAGGGAACAGCAGAGGGCAGGAGGTTATTATGATGGGACCTGAAAAATGGTCCCCACAAAGATCTGTGAATGTGATCAACAAACTGAAAATGCCAAAAGTTTCATATTTTGTTTGATTACTTGTGGTTAAGGTTAGGGCTGGGTAGGAGTTAAGGTCGTCATGTTGAGATTAGAGTTTTCCCCATAGAAATGAATGCAGAGTCCCACAAAGATGTAATTACAAACATGTATGTTTGCGCGTGTGTGTGTGCGTTTGTCTACTTTGGTGTTTCTCAATACCAAGACTGTACTTGTGCGAGGATGTAACCAATGTAAGAATGACATCTGGGCATTTTTACCATCCTCTATCAGTTTTTTAGTATTAGAACTGGTCTTCGGCAATGGAAGATAATGTAAAACAGGTACATGAGAACATGAGTACGGTCTGGTATGCATATTGAGAACTCCCTTTGTGTGTGTGTGTGTGTGTGTGCGTGCGCGTGCGCGCACGTGTGTGTGTTTATATTTGCATGTCTGTGTGCATCTCAGTGTTTGTGTATCTCATTGCAATTTCATGTCTGTGATTGTACGCAGTATATGCCAATGTATCTCAATGCTTCCGTGTCTGTGTAATTTGATCTCTGTGTTTTTGTGTATTGTGTTTGATTTTGTGTCTACATGCATGACTGCCTGTGTTTGCGTTTCCGCATGTGTCTGCATACATGCGTATGTTTCCGTGTGTAAGGGCCTCCCATGTACGCGTCCGCATGGCTGTGCTCAGCGTACCTGACCTTTGACCTCTCTGGGCCTTCCATCCTGGGGTGTCACTCTTTGAAGAATACTAAGGGCAACAGGCTCACCTCTCTGTGTAACCTTGCACCTGCAGAGCTAACAGCTTGGATGCACACCTGAAGTGTTATAGCACTGTCCTTAGTGCTTAGCCTTCCTGCTAACACTATACTTCCTTTAATTCAATGGTTGCAGGGCCCCCCTTTTCTAGATAGGAACATTATTGAGGACCCCCCCCCCAATCAAACTACACAGGTTCAGATTCAAACTTTATTTGAAATACAACTCCATTTTGTAATTGTGCGAAACAAATGCAATTACAAAATACAAATGGTGCAATTTCACCACTGTGGGAGAAAAAAGAGCAAATTAATTAAAAATAAAAGTCTAGCATAAGTTTGAAATTATGCAAATGCAGATTTAACATTCTTGTTAATATTCAGTGGCGAACACAAATTAAAGTTTGTCTTACGATTACCACATTTTGTTTTTAAAGGTTTCAGCCAATATTATAGCACAAAACAACCCTAAATCATACCAATTAATTTATAGTCTCTCTGCACTTCACGTAGAAAATTTTAAACCTCGTTTTTCATGATATGGTTAGATTTTTTTTTCTCCAGCGCTGCAAAACGTCGTCACACGTCACCATGTCACGTGGTACAAAAACCTTGCAAGAGCAGGACGACTTAAGACAGATCGTACAGCACCTCTCAGCCGGCTGAGCAAACTGGACCAGCCTCCGTGACGACACAACTTTGCCCTTATTGGCTGAAGAACGTGTCATTTGTATGATGTTTGTATCCCAGGAAGTTCAGATGCGTTACCTGCTATTTCTCCCGAATATCACGTAAAGCAGTGAGAACTGGTTTTCAATTAATTTACCTAGCAAAATAAAGTTAAAAAAAATTACATAAATGCTCTAATAGTACACTTAAGTTTGTTGTTAGTTTATTGTTAATTACTGTAATGTTGCGCTGCTTTATTTGTTTAATCGTCCAGTCTGTGGAGAGATTTTTTTAGGGTGGCACATGCCCCTGAAGCTATCCAATTTCTGCGCCCCCCCAGCTTGGGAAGCACCTCTTTAATGGATGGTGCCATAGATGGTTGCTTTCTTCCTAGCCTTTTTCTTGTGTTTTGTCGGTGAGATCAGCTGATTTCGGAGAGCTGTCCTCATTAGACGCTGAAACACCTAAGACCCGGTTATTAGAGGTCCAGCAGAAGATGAAGGAGAGGAGACTCAGACAGGCGAAAGGCCGATTCCGAGGCGCTGACACGGCATCCCTGCCGGTGAAGCAGGCGGGCGTGGCACGCGGGTGCAATCGGTGACTGGTGGGCAGGGTAAGGACCGCCCACTGTGGGGTGACGGGCAGGGTGATATTCTGACAAATTCAGTTTAGCCTATTTTTGAATGGTGCCCTGGCTCCCCCCAGAGTGTTAAATGCAGTACCAGCGTGTGCATGTCGGATGCCATCAAATTTACATAACAGACTTCAGTGATAACATTAAGCGAGGGATTTCTGGGAAGAGGCATGGAAAGTTTAATGAGAAATACATGGGAAATGGAGGATTTTTTCCACAAGCTGACTGTGGAAAGATGGTACTTATGAAAGAGGTTGTACAGTGTGTAGCTGTGATCTTTTTTTCTCAAGCAACTGCAAACCGCCTCCACTGTAGGTCTGTGATGTCCTCTAATCAGGGAGGAGGGACTCTCCTGGAAAGCGTTAATGAATATCGAACCTCTTCTCCCCCCGGCAACGTGACCTAGGGGCAGCTGATGTCTCAGCAGAAAAGGCTTGTCAGTTAGACTAATTTTGGGGGTTCCCCTCCACACCTGGCCCGTGCATCGCTGTGTCGCTCCTCGTCAGCGCGACCTGCCTTAACAGCTCCTGACAGCGGGATCCAGTGCAATGGCAGATTCCCAATAAAGATGGAGAGTCGGGCTATGGGCTGTTTCGCATAATTTCTGGCTGTTTTGTTTCCATCTCCGCAGACGCTCTTAGGTGTCTAGAATGTGTGTTTTTTCCTATCTGATTTCCACATAGGCTTATAGACTCTTTTCCAATGAAACATTAAAAGTTAATGCATCCAGTGCTGGGTGTGCAGAGGTATTGGGAATCCCGGGGGGGGGATCTTGTGGGCCTTTTGGATTTTGGGAAGCGCCATAGTCTCTCACTCGGTCTCTGTTAGGCTCATGCGGGCATCAGCCCAGGACCTGCAGACAGCCAAAGCCGTAGAGCCGTGACCCTCGGTAGAGTGGCAGAGTGTGAGTGCTTTGGATGTTACTCCAGGGGTATTCCAGCTCATCCGCATGTCCTTACAATGCTGCCTAATTCCATCCACCATCAGAGCCCGTCGTGTCTGTCAGCTGGCCCCTTTACACCCCCCCCCCTCCCCACCAAGGGCGGAAGGGAGGTCCCAACTGGGTCTATTCAGGCTTAACATCCTTCATTTGGCTTGCCTGGGTCCTTCAGGCTTCAGTCTATGAAGGAGTGTACCAGGCTTTCAGTGCCTTGCTTCAGGTGGCCCCACATTTGGCAGGAGCACTTGCCATGCTCTCTCTGACCCCCCCTTCCCTCCCCTCCCCCCAAAGTGGACTGCCTAATGCTGCCCCCTCTCTCCACCCCCAAGTCCTCCTCCCTTCCCTCAATCACTGTCTCGGGGTCCCATGAGCCCGACGCTCACCTTGCTGCGTCCCCCGGAAGGTCAGCCAAGTGGTGGCGGCCTCAGCTTTTCGGATGGAATCAAAAAACAAGGTTAAGCAAGGATAGGAAAAAAAAGCACAATAAGGACTCTCCACACACACACACACCCCCACACACACACACACCCCCAAACACACACACTCACACACATTCCCACAGTAAGGTTCGGTCCCTGTTCTATTTCTGTTCTTCTGGCCGATCTCGTGTGTTTGCATGAATATGCAAGGGCAGCACTTCAGCAGGCCATTATGGCGCGTAGCACGCAATCAGCAAAGCGGCGGTTAGTAGCGGACAAGTCCTGATTTAAGTGTGCGGGGCCTGTGTGCCCAGCGCTTCTGGGGCCCTAATAAGAGGATTGATTGCCTTTTCATTAGTCACTACGGCGCCTGGGCCAGGGGGCTGTCCTACAGTGAGGGATTGGTGAAGGACAGCTAGCTCGGGTCTCTGGAAAACCTGACAGGAGGCCGCCACGGGACCCTGGGGTGTGGGGGGGCGTCTGATACTGGAGCATGCCTTGGTATACAGTGGTGTCGGGGGGGGGGGGGGGGGGTCAAACAGAGAGGCTGTGAGGTGCCCGCTGGCCCCCCCCACCCCAGCGAAAGAAATGATAATGTGGGT
>JABFEA020000038.1:19988649-20007317 GCA_019775915.2 Cyphomyrus plagiostoma
AGTCACAGCAGTGCGGTGAGCTCGCATACCACCAGTGGGATCAATGTTCTCTCACTGCAATTATTTTCCTGCGGACTTTGTCTCCAGAGCAAATAGGGTGCCTCGCTGCCCCCCTTTTTTCTGGGCCTACATGGAAAAATGACCCGTCGGAGCAGCAGGAGTGGAACGGCTGGCCGCAATCCTTTGCAGCTATCTTTCATTGCTAATAATCAGCAAACTGGGAGGATTACACCAGTTATCCCAGTTGGAAGGCTCACTAGTAGGCTGAACTGCTGACGTTGACTCAAACAGCTTCGGACAGCTGTTTCATGTAAGGGCTGGGCACCCACTTTCCCAGCAGCCTCGTCAGACTGAATGCCCTATGCATCCCTAACCGTCCAGAAATCAATGCGTCAAACTTAAATTGTGGCCGTTCAGGTGTGGTTCTTGATCCAACATCCTCACTTAACAAGGTAATTAGTTTGCCACTTGACTACATCCAGGACACGCAATGAAGCCCCAGCTTTAAAGAGCTCTATATTGTGTGTTTTTTTTTTAAATGTATCACAATGTTGGACTAATTAAGTAATTTAAGGGCTGTAGCCAGATCAGAAAAGCATAGCCCCAGTGGAATAATGTTCACAACGTACATTCACTTTATAGTGGGCAGATATGGTGACATGATCGCCCCCTGCTGGAGGGTGACTGCCAGTGCACTCATGCAGGATCACCTTACTCCCATCTCAGCTCGCTTTGATGAAGCCAACCCAGCTGCCAGTCATGACTGAGAGGGAAATGGGAAACTGCAAAGGCTCTCTCCTTTTCAGTTACCATGCTTCGACTCAGACAATTAATTTTAGCCCTGCATTTCCGCTCCTTTCCCGAGTTTCAAGGCCTTTGGGCTATTATCTCTCCCCTCCAAGGCTGCTGTCGGACACTTATTTGTCTCCACAGCATTAGCTCTTTCCCGCATCTAAAGTGTCCCCCATATCTGTTTTCATTAGTGTCAGACGGGGCAGGTCTACAGGCCTCCGGAGGGGTGGGGGGGCTATGTCAGTCAGGGTGGGCATACTTACACCAGAGTGAAATTTCCAGCTCTCGGCCCATTCTTGGGGCTTAGAGACATGAAATGTGTGTGTGTATGTGTGTGTGTGTGTGAGCGTGAGTTTGTGTGTGCGTGTGTGTGTGTGTGTGTGCGTGTGTGTGTGTGTGTGTGAGTGTGTGTTTGTGTGTATATGTGTTCAGGTCTGTAGTGTGTTACCACATTAACATCATGATGAAACCTAAATCAGAAGACCTTTGTCTACATTTTTCTCTATAGATCAAGGGCCTAGATTTGGCCATGGACAGTAGGGTCATGTTCCTACCAATTTTGTGGGAGTTTTATGTGTGTTTATGGGGTGGGGGGCTGATTTCACCCCTACCAATGTTAAAATCAAACCTTCACCTTTGCTATAAATCAGCCTGTACTATAGTTGAAATAAGTATCGTATTAAATGTATGCATACGTGATGTTATTTGCAATGTGTGTGTAGACCTGTGGAGATTGATGGTAACAGGTGAGCAGTTTAATTACCATAATTACCAACCTGACCATTTTACCACCCATTTTCAGAATGGGCAATCCAGTGAAGGAATGCAGTCGATGTGAAGCATACTTTGATCTAATCAGGGAGGGAACTCAGATATGCGGCATTGTGGGATAGCGTTTCGATTTTCCAAGCCTTAAAAGCAGTCATGAGATTCTCCACACAGGGCCTCTATCAGGAATCACTGGAGATAGGTTGAAAAGAGAATGTCCACTCTTGGTTGTCCTCACACAGTTTCTACATCCGTGTATATGCAAAGAGCGATGCAAAAATTATCTCAGGAGACCGTACATTCAGCAAATTGAAAATGTTGACTGCGGAGAATTTATATACACTGAAATTTTGAAATTACAAAAATTAAGATTATGGTGACCAGAGGGAGATTATAAACTCATGTCTTCTCGAATCGTAGGGTCCAAGTGGAGTCCAAGTCTCGCATCATTGCCGTCAAATCCCAGTCGGGTCCAAGTCTTTCCATCAATTTTGCTGTGTCGAGTCTCAAGTCAGCGACTCAAGTCCTCACCTCTGTTCAATACTCGTCCTAAATCAAACACATTACACATGTTTACACTGCCTCACAGATTTTCTTTGTGTCAACGGGTACTGACACCTGTGATAGTAAAAATTGCAGAGTGCCAGCCAAAAATATCCTTTCCCACAAGTTGAATATTACATCAAGGGGAATGAGAGATGACTGCAACTCGTTGGTTTATGACACGGTACTGGTGGTGATTCATGGTAGAGCCTTAGTGATGCAGGAGAAAGTTTCCACGGGTGGGAGGCTGATCCCTGGAGGTCACAGGAAGCAGAGATAGCCGTAGCTCCTCCGTGGACAAAGGAGTCATTATGATCAGGAAGCGGTACCCCGACAGGGAGCCACATGTGAGAGGCTTTCACAACTGAGAACACCGCGTGACCTTGAGAAGAGGCGCATGGGAAGCAAACACGGCCACACATGAATACACACACACACGGGCACACGCTCAAAGACACACACTGGGCCACTTGTTAGCCAATGGCACTGAGTCAGCATGAATCAGTAGAAGGCTGGCTGGCATAGTGCATCTTCCAATTAAGTGCATCCTGTTGACACTAGTATATTTATTCCGAATGACAGTGGTCTGATGGCTAAGATTACAGACCTTACGATCAGGTCAAATATAAAATAGCTATAGAGTCTCGCATTTCCGATAAAATAAATAGCATGAAATATATATATAAAAGCATATGGGTTTTTCCTTTAAAACTCACAAACTTTCTTTGAGGAAAACAGACTATAAATTATTCAGTGTGTATTTCCTGCAGCGCGTTTGTTGAGTTCACGTACAGCTACTGCTTCTGAGTAAAAGAGTTTAATTGCTATAAAGTTTTCATCGTGGTTATGTTGCACTAGCAGGCTTAGCAAATGGACTGTCCTGGTAAACTGCTTGTCTAGTGTTTTGATGATTAGCTGTGTCATGTTCACACATGCCCAAACACCTGGTTCTGTCCTTCTACCCCCAGATATTAAAGTGAGCAAATGATTGGACGGTAATAATTTGTGTTAGCTGATTGGCTGTCTCAGGTGGGGGACCTTTACCATGCAAGACATTTTAATTAAACTCCCGTAGTAACAAGAGCTCTCTTACGTGAACGTTGACCTGTTACTTGGAAGATAACTTTAACAGCACATGGTGTTATATATACACCACTCTGTCTTCCATAACCACTTTTCAGTACCGTATCACTTCGAGCCTGGATGCCCTCCCAGGAAGCAGTGGTTTGGTAAACCCTGGACGCGGTTCCAGTACTTTGCAGGACAGGCTGTTCAATTTTCAGTGTGTAGCTAACTTTAGGTAAGCAAAGGAAGGACCTGTCTGTCATTTATTCAGCTTGGCCCATGTGACCTGGAGCCTAGACTGAGAATCACAGGACATCAGGCAAGTCCGACAGTGGACAGGGCTCATGTTCCATGCAATCACCCACCCACACACACACACACACACACACACACACACACACACACACGCACACACACACGCACACATGCACATACACAGTCCATCCATTTATTTCTATGGGCAAAACCCTAATCCCAACAATGACAACCTTAGTCCCTACCCAGCCCTAACCTTAACCATAAGCAGCCAAACAAAATACAAGACTTCTAGCATTTTTAGTTTTTTGATAAAATTTATAAAATTGAATTTCCCTTTGTGAGGACCATAAAAAATTGTCCCCACAATGTCAATATAGCAGGTTTTTACCACATTGTGAGGACATTTTGTCCCCACAATGTAATGTGTGTCTGACCTACACACACACACACACACACACACACACACACAAACACACACACTTCCGACGATATAATATGCTTTCATGGGGCCCAAAATACTCAAGTGGGACCCCTGCCACCACCCCCGCTGTCACTGAGGTGCCATAGCCTTTTTGATGGGTCCTTGACTGCTCTGCTACCCGGCCTCGACCTTAAACAGCGGCCGCATGAAGCGGAGTGTTCAGTCACCCGCAGAAGGGGACGCCCGTGCCTTTAATGCCTGCTGCCGCGATGCTGAGGAGAGCAGGCCGGATGGGACGTTACTCACAAGCCATTGAGTTTATTATTGCCTCTCTGTGAAAACCATCCTTCAGCTGCCATTCAGCCTCTGCCAGCATCTAATTCACTTAATTCCATAATTATTGATTCCGGTGGCGGGTGGGCGGAAAGGTCAATATTTTGTCGTACTTACCTGAAATTCATAAAGTGGATGTGGAATGAAAAACAGGTCTAGGGGTGAGAATTGGCTTCATTACGGAGCAGCAATTAAACACCAAGGCCATGGCACAGTCTGCAGACTCACACACAAGTCGAATCTTGACTCGACCAGATGTCACACGACATACACCCCCACCCCCCCCCTACCCTTTGGATTAAGACACAGCTGCTTGCAACTTTAAAGAGTCATTTTAATTACATTTTTCTGTTGTGTTTCTTAAGCGACTGTCCCTGAAGAGACTACAGGCACCAAGCATGGAAATCATCCTGTTCTCTTGTTTTATCTTAAATATAATAAATCGTGACAACATTCATATTCATTGCAAGCTCCATGTCTAGATGTCAGGCTCCTGTTTGATTCGTCACATGCTGTCCAGTCTGTGTCACGGAAAGGACAGGAAAAATGCCCAGATGTAACCACATGACATTATGCGAAAAGGTCACACCACTGAGTTTAAACTGGGAAAAAAAACAATGTGAATAGCCTAACGAATATTCAGTGCAGCCTCCGAGACATGCAACATGGCAAAACGTTGCGTCTGTTTGCATTTTTCTCCTTTCTAAACATGAGGCCTTTCCTGTGTTCATGCTCTACACAGCAGTCTTTCATTAAGTCATTTTATCTTTGATGACTTTAATCCTGTTTTAGAAAAAGATTTGAAGGCAATGGAGTTAAATCCGGCTGGAGGAATCTGTAAAGTGTTTTTTTGATAATTCTATGATGGTGTGGCAGCTTTCGCCGTGAAACATCCTTAATGTTTGTCTTCCATACGGACCTGAAGTAAAGAACACTCCCCCCCACCAAAGCACTGGTCCCTGGGCCAGATTGAAACACAAGCAGGTGTGCATGGGCAAGCAGCACTTAATGGGGCTACCACCCGCACCTCGCCCCAGGACACCAAGCTCCTCTGTAACATTAATCCAGCCCATGAAATGCCAAGTGGGTCTCTGGCGCCCCCTATCATACACAATGAGCTCCTGCAACCTCAACATGTGACTCATGCACACATATGTGCAAATACAAAAGTGCTTTATGGTTTCCATTAAAAAATTATGTTTTGCCCATTTATTTACAACTTATTCTCTGCGTGGAATAAGCATCAACATTATAAAGAGCAAAGCAAGTCAGAGAGCTGAATGCAGGACATTAAACAACAGCTGGGTATTTTACAAGAGCAATTCAGGTTAAATTCCTGGCAGTGTTTCTGTAAAACATTTCAGTTTAAGCAACGGACCTCCTTGATACCTTAACCAAGCCAATCTGCAATCTGTTAGTCAACAGAAATTAGTCAACAAAAGTTTCCTGGGAGAAAATTAATTCCATGCTTATCAGTGACCACTCTACCATCTTAAAGATACTGCACAAAACTGAGAATCTCCCAGAGAAGCCTTAAAGTGATCCAGTTGGTATACTAAGGTCTTTTGACAATGTCTATGAGCACATGCTAGGTCAGAGGTCACATGGAACATTGACATACTTCTGTTGGTCGGTTCCGAAGTGTCTCTATCATGTGATCCCCTGGGGTCAGCTGCGTGATTGGGTCCCAGCCCAGTACAAAACCCCACAGCCACTTCTGCAGAACTTCATGCTCAGATCAACTCCAGGCAATGCCAGCCTGCCACCTTATTACCTACTACAGCAGATGGAACAGGAAAATGGCTTTTTGAGCTTTATTCGTTGTGACTTGTTTTTCATTAGTGCTTAATTTCACGTCAGGAAGCATAACCACCTTGAGCAAAGGGTATGTAACAATTATGAGATCCGTAGGTTCCTCCCTTCCTTTCCCCTTAGTGTGTGCAGTTCACAGATGGTACCTTTTGGCTCGTTTAGGCCCTAACTGGGAGAAAAAAAGCATTAATGAATCTAAGCTGGTATATACAGGTCAGTGCATGGTGAAGTGACTGCTAATTTAATCTGAAGGTATCTCATCCACAAGTTTAATTGGAGTTGGGGTTATATATATGACCATGCTGTCTGTAACATTTCAGGATGTGTCACTGCCAGTGATCAGGCAGTCAATCCCAGTCCATGTCCTCAGACAATGGCGTGGCTGAGCAGGACTGTCTGATAAATCAGTCCAGGGGAGTATTGTGTGTGCTCTGAGAATGCAGGCACTATATTAGATGCCACTGACGGCCACTTTGTATGGCTGCTTTATTTAGAGGAGTGGGAGACGTCTGCATCCCGGTTTAATGTGAAGTTCCACATCTTCCTGTTGGCAGGGCTGACCTTCTACCCACAATGCCATTGAAGAGGGTTTTTGTTCTTTGAAGGATAAGAGTAGCTGTTTATATAACTGGAAGTGAAAATCCCCAGAATAAAGTATTATTATTGTGTCAGTGACAATAATCTTTCAGGTCCTCAATGCTGTGCCCATACCTCAGTGGAAGGTCTTTAAGTTCTGTCCTCATTACTGCCAGTAGGCCTCAGGTATAGTTCAAACGTCAGGACATAATAACATAAGAAATATTACAAACTGGTGAAGGCCACTCAGCCCATGTTGCATGCTGGGTTATTTAATATCTGTTGGTAAATATTTTCACAGGGCTGACTCCTATGAACCCTGAAAACTGCACTTGCAACAGTAGGATGTTTGATCTCAACCTCCACCATTCACTGTATGATGTTTTGTTTTCATGTGAGCTGCTTGTCAGTTGGTATCACATGTAAAGCCTTGTGCCCTGGAATCGCTACTGGCAGCTAACTAGGCATCAGGACTGACTGTCTCTCTTCACCTCCCCAGTTTGTGTGCTTGGACCACGTCCTCTCTCTGCGGCCATTCAAAACCTGGAAAGATTTAGCACTTCACTGAACAATTGCTAAAACCATAGGGAAACTGTCCTTAAGAATGAGAGGGAGAGAAAGTATGTTTTAATGAAGGTTATCACAGACCAGTGGTCCACTGAGATGCTCTTTGGCAGAGGGGACGGGGCACCTTGGCCTAACCCTGCCGTCTAGTTCTTCAGGACATGCCAGTGTCTGATCCAGAAAGTTGTCTGGCCACTTGGCCCCAGAGGGAAGACAGGTGCTGTAATTACGATTGTTGTCATTTATTATCGCCTCAGGTGACCCATGTCCAAAGTATTTTTTTCTGAAACAATTCTTAGTACAAAAATAAAGGACCCGGTGTTGGTATCTATAGTTCTCAGGATGCAAAAGCAAAATTTGTTAGTAACAAAGGGAGCAGTATGGATAGAGCCACAACGCAAACATGCAAATCTCCTGTGGGGTTTGTCAGCATGGGAGCAAAAGGGCAAGATGCGCATGAAGACTTTTTGGGCCTTGTGGTGCACAGTAGCACAGGTGGATATCACATCAGGATGTAGCTCATGAGAATAAGATGTCACGTAGTTTTACATAGTTTTGAGATTCAGGGTATGTGATGAAGTATGTGCTCTTCCATGTCACCTGAACAGCTCAGAATGAACCCCTGCTATTGGCCAGAGGCTGCCACGACACATCCAGTGACAGATCCAATTTGACAGATTCTTATTGGATAATGGTGGGATTGGCTGCTGCTCTTCAGACTGGACTCATTTTCCTCTGAGTTGCAAGTTGCGAGGGGTCTGTCTTGATGCAACGAGTCGACTTGGGTGGTGTCACATCCGCTGGTGGAATGTTAATGTTTAATGAGCTGGGGGGGGGTCACCTTGCCAAATGCACCTGTCACATACACGACAGTGACAAACAGATCTCTGCCACAGTAAAGGAAAAATGAACATTCCGGCCAGGTCCATACTAAGGGACCAAAAAATCGGTACACGAACAGAACTGATATATTAAAACACCTTAATCCTGCATAGAAAGCAGAGTCAAAAGCACATTAACAAAGTTACCCTTATTAGCTCTAACAAACCTTGCGACAATTAAAGGACCTTAAAAGGCTGTGAGCAAATTGTTCGCTCAAGTCTGACGGACAGTTGTGTTTATGCTTAAGGCTCTGTCTTTTAATGCAGAACACTAATTTATACGCCTCCTTCCCGGATTTACATAGCATTTTAATTAAATTAATGCGACGTTCATTAATTGTTCTGTAGTCCATCTACCTGTGTTCATTCAGGGCTCATCAAAGGCCAATCCCATTTTGTTTGTTCGCCTTTAATGGAGGTTTAAACATTTTAATTCTTCGACGTGAAAAGAAACCATGATTGTCACACATCCAAACAAATATGATTCAGTGTTCATTTATTCATGTCTGGCATATTTACAAAATTGCCGGGGCTTTTGGTCCTATAGCATGGACAGAGGGCTGCCCATTTTGTCCATTATCATCATTGAAAACGGGCATTCCAGGCATTATCTGACAATGGCAGCTAATGGCTGCCTGATGCATAAGCGACGCTGACAGGCTGGCAGCAGTCGGGTCACAGCTGTTGCAGTTGCACAGCACTTTGACCGCTGCCAGCGCGAGGTCTGCACCGGGGGCGCTGTCAGCAGATTGGATGGTTTATCTGCTCATCCGGTGGAGGTCTCCAGCAGTTCTGCAGGCTCTCCCGTGTTGGGCCACTCGAGGGTCATGGCCTGGAGGCCTCACTGTGATGCTGTCCTCCCACTTAGCTATGCCTTCGCTTTATCTTTCCAGAATTAGACACTTCCCAGAATCCTCTGGAGCAGAGCCGTCTGCTTCTCATTTTTTGCATTAGTCCTTTTTACTCCTTCTTCTGTCGATTTCGCCCCTCCCCTCAGGGGCATTCACAGGAGTGAGGTCACAGAGGCACTGTCCCCAGCTGAGATCTGATTGGCCCCCGGAGTGTCCCCTCCCCAGTCAGACACAGATTCTAGACGTATTATTGGCTACCATTGCCTAATGATAAGCATTGGCCCCTCTTTATGAATGGCCATGGTCTTCTACCCCTACTCCCTAGTTACCTCCTCTCCCAATAAATTTCAGATTTTCTTTCAGACCCTTTTCTTCAAGCCCCCCACCCGCATCTGCACAGCAATCTTTATAGTCAGGAGCACCCCTCCCAGTCAACAAAATCTTCAATTTTTTACAGCCTCTCATGTTGACAGGTGTGTCTATGCCCCCTGCTGTAAAACAATCCCAGTATCACCCTGCCCCTCTCACTCTGATGTCTTCGTACTTTCTTTCCCCTTACCTCTTTCTCTTCTTTTTTCTCTTTCTCCGGCTCCCCACATTCTATCCTCCCCGCTCCACCTCCTTCTCTCTTGCCTCTCCCTCTTTACATTCTCCATTTCATCTTCTTATCACTGGGGGTTTCCCAAAGCAGGTCTGCATGCATGTATCACCACGGGAAGCAGCCGCGATAGCAGAAGAGACGTGCCTGTTGTGGGGGGGTGTCCGTGCCCTTCCTCCGTGCCCCATGCTCGTGATGGCAATCCAGTTTTTCTGCAGCATGACCTGCAGCATGCTCTTTGAACAGACCTGACTCAAAGTGTCATTTTCAGAGCATAACTCATATTCCTATGGCGTGAGTAGGCTTTTGTTCACCTTGTTGCACTTTATCGGGGAATCATTCATGCCTCACAGACAATAACTGTTCACAGAACATAAAAACACACCACAAGCACATCAGATTGTTGAAAGATAAACAGGCTCGTGTTTATAATGATCTCACTTATTACCGTTTATTTAAAAAAAAAAAGTAAAGCCAGCATATAAATCAGAAATAAATCTTGAGGCCCCTGGTCTGTTGTCCTTTTTTTGCTTAGTCATCATTTTATTTGGACCGCTGATCCTAGGATATGTTTTCCCAGAATGCCCATCTAGCATTAGCAGCAGCTAGCTGCAGGGAGTGGGGATAGCGCTGAGATCTCACGCTTAACTGAGAAGTACCGTACTATGCCACAAGGCTTGGTGCTGTCCTTAATAATCGACATGTGCTGTCATACATATTCTGATTAAAGGTTACACATCATGCCGAGAATTTTTTTTCTCATTCACAACATTGAAATCAGGTGGTTTCATCAGTGGTCCCAGTGACTGGAGAAAGCATAGCTGTCATAATCATGTCTGGCATGATAATCTGCTGCACAAACATCACGCGTTGACCATTGTCAGCGATGGAAGCTTCATTGGTATGCAGCCATCCACGGCTCGCTTGCAGGGTCAGGGGACCATCTTCATGGGCTCCTTCCCGGGATGGCCAGGTAACAACTACCGTGCGAGTGGGACACAGCTGCCAATAATGCTGTCAGCCACTGGGACCTGGGGGGGGCAAGTGCAGCCCATGCCGCTATGAGAAAGGAATTCTGAATGAAAAATGAGCTGATCCTTTTCAGAGAGTCCAGAGATGGGGAGAGCATGCGGGTGAATCTGGGAGACACGTGTGCTGGGAGACGCGTCGGGCTGGGGAGCCAATCAAGTCATTTTATCAGTCTGGGGAGAAACCAAAGACCCAATGGGATTATGGGGGTTCGTAAATGACAGAACAATGACCCGAAAGTAATCTTAGCAGATGATTAGTTCCTACCTCTCCGCCGTCGTTCTTTGCCTCACACTTTACCATAGGGGGTGTGTGGACTGTGCTTGTGACAAGCTGACACTGGACTACCTGAATTAATGAGACAAAGAGCTTAGCGCTCACTGTCTAACATGGGAAGATCCCTAAGTGAGGTATATACCTGCTTGGTTTAGCTCTACCCCCACACAGCCTTGAAACGTTAACGTTGTGCATCGTTTTCAGACCCTAAGAGCAGACTTATGGATAAGAAAAATAAACACACCCTGTCACAACCCAGACACGAGCGGACACAGTGACAGCAGGGGAAGCATCGCTGCCAGCAAATGGGGTGATTAAACCCGAGCGGAGCTCAGCGTAGCAGGATTTGAATCCTACCGACAGAATCGAGGTCTTGATTCACCTCTACTTCATGTGCCCAAACATCAGCCAAGAGTGGAAAGCTGACACGCCGAGAGTCTGTGCTTAAATATTCCTGTCCATGCCTTTCGAACGGTCCATGGAGCCACAGTGTAGCGGCTGGCAGAGAGCGAGTCTCACACTGACAGTCTATTGGGCGGATGAGAGCCTTTATCCTATGGCTGCTGCTGAATTATTGTTGCGTGTCTAATCCGTTATTCACACAGTAGTTCCCGGAATTTCCTGAGCCTAAACGGCGCGTGTTCTGCCTGTGCCAGCGATGCGGTACCTTACGCTTCTTATCTTTTGTATGTTTGACGATCCTCGCTTCCCGTGTTTACTCCTCACTTGTTGCGGCCCCTCGGCGCCTGAGGATTACAGATCTGTCGCTAGCGGTCATCTGGGTCTCCTGCGCTCCCAAATAAATGTGTTCCAACTCTCGCCATCTTCTGCCACTCAATCAAAAGGCTTTCATCTTGGCCTGCCATGGAGAGGCTGGTGATGAAGGGGATTATGTGTAATGAGGCATGGGATGGCATGTGCAGTCTCTGTGGGCGTGAACCCTCCCCGCCCACCCCGCATAACCGGACCCCGTATCAGCTGAAGCTCCTGGGATTGGCTCCCTTAAAAAAATGGGTTCAGCACACTTCCTGAGAGATTCAATCCAGATGGGGATCCAGAGGCAGTCATAGCACAGTGTTCTTCAGCTCAAAGCCATACCACGTGAAAGCACTCTCCTGCCCGCTTAACAGGAGCTTCCATAGCCTTTGTGCACGTGGGACCTTCACTCGAGGATGGAGGAGAGGCTAAACTCCATCAGGCCCTGACAGGGTCAGACAGAGGAAAGGGAGCCTGCTACCCCAGAATCCCAACAGCAGCCTCTCACTGAGCTACCATCAGCATCAACCGGAATCGGCCGTACGGCATGCTCCTCAGAACCTCTTTCTCTAATTATCGATTGAATGTTGGAGTCTTATGGAGCATTCACAAGAGGGCAGATGATACGGTTCCAGTGGCTGTATGAATGGCTGTTCTCCTGGTTTTTTGTTTTTTTGTGCTGTGTAACTAATATGCAGGGAACCGGGACATAAGACATATTGGACAGCTCGCTCTAGTGGCTTCTGACCTTGTGTCTGAACTGAAGCATCACATGAGTTGGGGGTGAGGGGGGATTAAAAAATCTCAGGAAGTAGAATCTTTTAGGATCTATGCTAGCATTAGCAGTTGTGATTGTGACACCCTGGAAAACCTTAGCTTGGTTTAGTCACAGAGAGGCTAAAAAGTGAGTCTAAGGGGGCTCCCCGTGCCCCATCCTTCCCAACGGACTTTACCCCCCCCTGTCAGCGTGGTCCTCTATCTGAGGTACGTCTCATCCGATGGGGGCGTCACCCATGTTTACTGAAGGATGACATTTGTGACTTTATTTAATTCCGCGAATCACTGGGTATTAGCTTGACCTTTTGGAACGACTGCAGGCCTGATTAGCTTCACTAGACCATGGAGTTGTTCGATAACTTCTCTGACGATATTGATGAGGGTAAATAATTTAACGGTGTAGCTCTTATTAAATTAATTGAGTCTGAAAATACAATTTCCTTAAACGTTTAGCTGCGCTCGACGAGCTAGGCATTGTCCCCTTAGATACGGATATTTACGACATGCATTGTGCAGCAGATGGTGGCTGTTTCCTTTTGCTTTTTGTCATGACACCTGGAGAGGTGTCATCGTGTGAACAAACGGAGTATAAAATCACTGTCAAATCTGTCCTCTTTTCACTCTCCACATCCCCCCTGGCAGGAATGAGAAGCGAACCAAACACTGAACAAAAACAAGAGGGGAGAGAGTGGATCCTAGTCATTTCCCCGGAGCAGGAGGCACAGGAGGAGCAGGAAGCTTGGCCCTTATCTTAGATTAGGAGTGGGGATGAAGTACTCCCCCGCGGCGTCAGAGTAAATGATCCTCCGCTTGCTATCACGTAAATCTTCAGCTGGACAGATTAGGCAGTGTCCTGGTTGAAATGGGCTCCCCAACTGCACCGGAGTGTACAAATCTGGCTGCTGGGGTCAGGTGGATGTTGACGGCATCATTTTGTGCCTGACCCAGAATGCATCTGTCACTGTTGCCTTTACTGTGGAAGGGTTTAAGACAGCCTGGTACAGTAAATATTTACCTCAGAGTAATAGATGATGGATGCAAGAAGAACATGTTAGGAATTACACGGACATGAGAAAAATGCATGTCTTGAGTATGCGTCTTCGTTTGAAAGATTTCTGGGATTTCTGTTTGATGGTGACTCTGCCAAGTTTTGGATGTTAAGGCA
The DNA here is from genome assembly GCA_019775915.2 of Cyphomyrus plagiostoma. NCBI lineage: Eukaryota > Metazoa > Chordata > Actinopteri > Osteoglossiformes > Mormyridae > Cyphomyrus > Cyphomyrus plagiostoma. The sequence goes on from JABFEA020000038.1 coordinate 20,002,115, forward strand.
AGCTGAAGGTGCAGGAAGAGGATGGGAAATTTCCCCATAACCTCAGAGCAGTGGTGTCCCCTGCTCTGAGTAGTATCTGAGTATAGTAACACTGATCTGGCTTCGTTTGTTACCTCTGGGGTTTCCCTTCTGAACCACGTAAAGGAAGGAAAGGATTTGAGTGGGTTTAGCTTTAACTGAAGGTCTGGGTTCCTTTTGTCACCCACCTTATGGAATTGTGTGAAGGGATTAAGAGATAATTCTGTTTAACATACTAAGGTGATTTCTGATCCAAATCCACCAGCTTTAAAGTCACTGGAGTTATATTTAAATTCCCAGTGGACCGTGATACATTATGAGGTAATCACAAGGAATTCTGTGCATTGCCCAAAATTTCATTCAAGGAATTTCCTTTCTGCAGTGTGAAACTGCCCTTTAAGACTTTTATTGAATGTCGTTACACTTGTAGTTCATAAATACAGACAGTTAATTCATTTTTGCTAAGTAAAAGATTTCAAATTCTTGGAGGAAAACTTGAGTTTCTCTCCTGAGAAATTTACTTTAATCTGAAACACGTCATTTACAAACATTTACAGTAAACAACTCGGTGCACTTGTGAGCTCTTGTATATGTCACTTTAGATAAAGGTGATTGCCATGAATCAATAATATTTTGACTAAATTAACATAATTTGCTGCTAAATAATGTTTTGTTGCATCATTGTGCAAACTGACAAGCAAAAAGCGAGGCTGCTGCCACATCGATGCATCAAACGTTCCTTGACATTTATGTCTTGCTCAGATGAGGACTGCAAGAAGCGTTTTCTACGTATGGTGGATCTGTTTTAGCTTCCATTGATGGGCCACTTCTTCTTCTTCTGGTAACTCTTGTGTGAGGGTCCCACCCACTCTCAGGACAGAATAGATCATTTCTACCTAGAACGTGGCTTCAATTCACAACCGTCGACACACTTGATGGCATATTGCCCCTATCCACCCCCCACAATGATTCTTTCATCTAAGAATCATCAGAGCTCAGATTGTTGTGTCTCCACAGTACACCCATCCCATAATTTGTGGAGTAGCATGACCTTCTGAACAAGCCAGTGCACAGTTACCCATAATGTCTCTTGTAGCCCATGCACTAGCTAGCCTGCTAATATACCCCTGTTCAGAAAGAGCTTGCTAACAAACTAATCTATTGACTGAATTGTTCATTTATTGCAATTGTATAACAAGACCGTTATCAGTGATGGAGACATTATCAGCCTGGTCAATAGTTTCTGTCAGTAAGGACATTGAAATGCTATGGCAGTGAGGAGATTATGTATTATGGGGGGGTGAACTGCCTACATTTTTGATAGGGCAGCACTGCCTCTGTTTGGGGGAGGCCCTCCCTGCTCCCCCCCCCCCCAACCGTGTTGGAGGATTGATTGGAATGTGACCACCTTCACGGGGATAATATATAATGCCCCCCCGACAAGTCAGCACACCCCGCAACTCCGCCGTAATCTCTGCAAACATTCCCCAGGGGCACAATAACCACTTATTACTCCTGTCTCCACTTTATAACCCCCCCCCCCCCCCGCCCCGTCTGTGCCTAATGTGTGCCAGCCGTTATTGAAAACGAGAAGTTCCCCTCGTTGATCACAGGCGACACGACCGGTCCCATCTTTTGATTTCGGCGTCCTTCCTGTGATTGTTACGTTCTGTCTCAGGTAATCTAATAACAGATTACGAGACATTGTTTGAACAAGATGTTATTTGTCTTCTTGGTCCGAGTCACCTTCCAGGCATATTTTTTTATTGCAAGGAATTACATACGGAGGAGGCAGTATGAATCCTGCGTGTGTTTCATAATGCTAGAGAAACACAATATATTGTTGGCAAGCTTTGTGGCTGCTACCTTACCAATGATTTGTGGCAAAAGTGTAACGCCCTTACCCTGGTGGTCAGTGTGAGTCTTCAGACTTTCGGATCTCTTGGACAGTTGCTTGTCAGCAAGTGTTGGTTTTGCAGTCGTACACCTGGAGCAGTCTGAACTGGAAAGGCAACAGCACAGACAGTCTGCAAAAAAATCCCAACAATCTGGCCACTCCTGGGCTGCTAAGTCAGATGGTTTTTATTTTCTAAGACTGCAACTCTTCAAGAATTTTACCTCTTCATTTACGCAAAGGTAAAATGCAAGCATTCAACTTTGGGCAAAAGACAGAATACCCAGTGGAAATCCACACAGCCATGGACTGCACATGCAGACTAAACAGACCCTGAAATGCTTGACTGTAATGATGTTTTAAAAATCAATTCATTTTGGGTTTTGTGTGGTAAGAGTTGAGTCAGGTAGAAATGCTTTCAGAGATTTCGATAATGGTCACATAGACTCACACAATGTATTTTGAAAAGAGGCTTCTGTTGGTCCCAGCCAGGGAATATGACTGTCAGTTTGGGAGTAGGGGAATCGATGATGCATTTTCTGGGAATGGAAATAAATATCCACCAAGCCTTAGAGGTGAGGGTGATCCTTTGGGACATGGGCTGACTTAGTGAATGGAACCACGTCCCTCCCGGACGCAAACAGAGAGAGGTCTGTCATCACTGCTATGACTTGGGGGGAGTGGTGGCTCATAGCTGATGACCAGAACCCGGGACGTGACCAAACTCAGTAGGACTTTCTTTCATTCCTGTCACTTCAGACCTGTGAAAAGTCACCAGCCTTCAGAATCCTTCCGCTCCGCGCACATATATGGCGACATCCTCCCGTCCGCATCACTTGGTGTTATGCCAGTTATCTTTCCGGCATGTTGCCCTCGGGCTACATATAGGTGATAGCGGATCCCGTTGTTACAGCACAACCTCAGAGCAGCGAGTTTGTCTGCCTCCCCCTTATGACAGTAGCTCTTCCTTCACGCCACCCGCCTGCCTTGTTACACAGGTACGTCACCGGAGCTGTGGACAGCCACGTACAACTGTGCCAAGGCCTGAGCCCTCCCGCGTAGAAGCCACAAGGGCGGTACCACCTGGCAAAGCAGATGGCATGATGACTGGGTCAGGGCAGGATGGGGGGTGTCAGACGGGCGGGAACGGCTTTTTCTAATTACCTGTCAGCTTTTCTGCTGGGCTGGGAACCTGGGAGGACTTGTCTTCACCAGCACGGCAACCCCCCCCCCCCCCATTTCCACACCCGCAGGTCGCTTTGTCCCCAGTATTGTCAGCTTATGGACTAATGCTCACATCTCCCCAGTGGAAATGATGATAATGTTAGGTTTTATGCTATTGCAACAACATCAGTGTGGTGGTTTTTTGCACATTGAATCCTGTTGAGTCCACAATGCAATGTGACTTCTCTCAACTGTTCTGAATAAACTCCAAAATCTGTTTATGGCGGATGTGTTTCAGACTGCCATTGAAGGATTGCTTGCTCTACTCCTAGTGTAATCCACTACAGAATCTTCACTTTTAGTGCAGTTTGTGAAGCGACTCCCCAGCTCTTGGCTCTCAGTGTAGCATGTCCTGACCCTGTCAGAGATCCTAACCACACCATCCCCCCCCCCCATGTCCCTCCAGTGTGCGCTGGCACCGAGAACAAGCTGAGCACGCTGTCAGACCTGGAGCAGCAGTACCGCACCTTACGCAAATACTACGAGAACTGCGAGGTGGTGATGGGAAACCTGGAGATAACCAGCATCGACCGCAAGCGGGACCTCTCCTTCCTGCGAGTAAGTTGCCGGCACCGAGCCCTTCCTCCATAAACCACCTCAGGTCCCAGGTGACCTGACCCCAGCGCCTAAGCCCCACACCAATCTCTCCACTGTGTGACGTGTGATATCAATACCTAGGTGCACACAGGTGGACAGTCACATGACACGCATTATATCGCCAGGGACTTATGGCAGATGCTTCTCACTAGAGAATGAAGATTTTCTTTAGGGTAGCGGGGTACAGAATCAAAAAGGGGTGGAGAAAATGGAGGAGAACAAAAAGGAACCAGTTTAGGAACTGATGTTAGCGTTTGAAAAAGACTAACAGGATCTAGGGTGTCATCACACAAGCACAGAATACTTTGGTGACCTGTTACCTGAACACTGAAGTTGCACTGTCGGCCTCTCTGGTTGACAGTGAGTCCCCATACTGCCCTACGCGTTCAACCACCTTTAGTAAAGTACAGCCACATGTCCTATATTGTACTCCACGTCCCTGGGCCTTCAGACTGAAGAGGTTCTAGGTGTTTGACGCACTGTAAGTTACCGAAAAAGTCACCAAAAAGGTGACAACACAGTTTTCTTTTACAACAAGTGATGGGGAATATACTTTAATAACATGTTCCACGTAGAACATTCTATTGTTTGTTTTCTGGTCTTTGGGTTCACATGAATCATCCCTGTCAGCTAAGGCCGCACCTCTCTTAGCAATCAGCAGTAAGATTAGTCCCCTCCGTCAACTAATAACCAAGTCGTGTCAGTCCTAATCACGTCTAATCAGGCTAATGCAGATGCCCCATCACTGCTCAGCTCACAAGCCTACTGCACATAACACTGATTGTCTCTAAAGTTTTCACAGAAAAAGTTTATCGGCTGAGTTTATTAGGCAGTTCCTTTTATCCTCTGGGAAGGAGAAACGCCATCCTGAAACACAGCGGCACCAACACACACAGACATAATTTCAAACATACTGGAAGATTAGAGAATCAGAAGACACTTTGAAAGATGACAGGCATGTTTTAAAGACTCCCAGAGGAGAATGCGTATGAAGGCTGTATGATGGTTAAGCCATCGAGAACCCACACTGCTCTCCTGAAGGTTGCGAGTTCTGGGAGGGCCTATAACGAGCCACTTCAGTCTTTCCAGTGACATCCAGCTGTCATTTCAATATAATCCAAACAAGTAAAAGTACATTCTCAGCTACTGTACATGGATATATGACTAACAAAGTTAGTGATTACACACTGTATAGTGAACTTATCCAAGGATATGATTTTGGGTTAGCCCTGAAGAATGGAAGTATAGATGCTCCTTGGGTTACGATGAGGTTACGTTCCGATAAACTTATCACAATTTGAAAATATCGTAAGGTGAAAATGCATTTTAATGCAGTACATCTAACCTAACAAACATAATATCTGATGTAATTTATTGAATAATGTACTGAATTGGGGGCGGCATGGTGGTGCAGTGGTTAGCACTGTTGCCTCACACCTCTGGGACCTGGGTTCTGGTCTCCGCCTGGTT
>JABFEA020000038.1:20024009-20040933 GCA_019775915.2 Cyphomyrus plagiostoma
TGTGCGTGCGTGTGTGTGTGTGCATGCGTGTGTGTGTGTCTGTGCGCGCGTGTGTGTGCATGCGTGCGTGCGTGTGTGTGTCTGTGTGTGTGCGTGTGTATGTCTGTGTATGTGGGCATGCACACGTGTGTGTGTATGGATTATGTTTATATTACGTTATGGGGACCAAATGGCCCCCAGAATGTCAAAAAATCTGGTAATTTTAAATTGCGGGGACCATTTTTCAGGTCCCCACATTGACCTGTGAATGCAATCAAAAAACTAAGTCTGGTATTTTGTTTGGTTACTTATGGTTAAGGTTAGGGCTCGTTAGGGGTTAAGGTTGCCATTTTGGGATTAGAGTTTTTCCCATAGAAATGAATGGAGAGTCCCCACAAAGATATAATTACAAACCTGTGTGTGTCTGTGTGTGTCTGTGTTCACACATATGTCTATTGGTACGCCCGTGTGTCTGCATGTGTGTCTGTGTGTGTTTGCACATGTGTCTGCGTGTGTGTGCGTGTGTCTCTGTATCTGTGTGTGTATGTGCATGCCTATGTGTGTGTGTGTTTGCACCTGTGTCTGTCTGTTTTTGCCTGTTCACACGTGTGTCTGTGTGTGTATCTGTGTGTGTATGTGCGTGCCCCTGTGTTTGCGTGTGTATCTGTGTATGTATGTGCATGCCCCTGTGTCTGTGTGTGTATCTGTGTATGTATGTGCATGCCCCTGTGTCTGTGTGTGTATCTGTGTGTGTATGTGCGTGCCCCTGTGTCTGTGTGTATATGTGCGTGCCCCTGTGTCTGTGTGTGCCCCTGTGTCTGTATGTGTATGTGCGTACCCCTGTGTCTGTGTGTGTATGTGTGTGCCCCTGTGTCTGTGTGTGTATGTGCATGCCCCTGTGTCTGTGTGTGTATGTGCGTGCCCCTGTGTCTGTGTGTCAGCCAGGAGAGAGCTACACTCCTCAGACCCCCAGCTGGATGTTGAGAGGTGACAGGGGGGTTGTAATACTATTGTTCTTAATTACTGCGGCTCAAAATCAATAGGCAGCGTGACGAGTTTCATTATGTGTAATGCAGTGGAGAGCGGGCGGATTATGCGTGCTATTTGTTCCCGCTAGCGGATAGACAGTCAGCAGGAGAACTGATCCAGCTCCCCTACGCCTCAGCACCGGTTGGAAAAGTACCTTTAAGGGAATAACGGAGGCTTTTGCCAATCAATGCGTTATGTTGTAAACTCCTTCTTAGAGTGCTGTGGTTCCCACTATCAGGATGAAGATATGTTTTCTTCTTTTTCTGTTTTGTCTCATATTTATGATCATTTTTTATGCAATGCATAGCTGACACTTACATCTAAAGCAACACTCCTTCCTTTCCTCTCCTCTGCTCTGTCCTTGCTGGGTACTTTCCTGGAGCATCTCAGCCTTTCTGAAGGGTACTACACCAGCATGAACTAGTAACCTCCAAGATACCTGTCCGTGACCTTAGTCTCCACTGCCCACTTGGAGATTTCAGCAGCAGGGAGAAACATCTTCAGGGATAGAATCTGAGTCTCTGGACCTCAACATTTGGATTGTGCCAACATCCCTGACTCGTGGGGTGTATAATACACAAGGTCTTATGGACTGAGGCTGAGCAGAAGTTTAATGCCTTTTTTTCTTGTTGTCTTTTTGTTTAAAGCGGTTATCATTCAGATTTTAACACAGAGTCATGTAGAAAACGCAGAACACGACATGTGCCTCCCCCATTCCTTTCCATGAATGCAAATGCCTGACGCTGCCATATTCTCAGCTCTCATTATTGATCTGCATTAATGTGTGAGTGCGCTTGGTTTTTTAAATAAGCTTATAAGAGAAAACGTGTCTCTGATGGGAAGATAAAGAGAATTACATAGTGGTCTCTGAAAAAAACTCTCCTCCCATTTTCCTCTGATCTTTCAAGCATGGGGGTTAGTCTCCACATCCAAATATAGCCATTCATACTTTCTGAATGTGCCATACATCACGTACGTCGCCATCATGATCCTCCCGCAATTGCCCTCGATTTCTGCGACCCGTTTTGGTGTCTGCCTCTTGGCTTCTAGCTATCCGCCGTTCAGATGCCTAAAGATTAGCGGCGACGGGCTCGTCTGATTAGCCATAATCTCCCCAGGCCGCGTTGTCCATGTGGTGCGTCCCGCTACCTGTGCTCGACGCGCGTGCGGCACGCGGCCGTGCATATGGAGAGCGTTAGCGCACAGCTCGGCGTTTCACAACAAGCGCGAGAGCAACGTTAGCACGTCTGGCCGCTAATTTCAGCACTCAGCCAGATGGTTCGCTTCCATGATGTCTTCCACTTTTATCTTATTTGCTTTTATTTGCTTAAAAGGTTGCAAATAGAAATGGAAAATATATTTTTTTGAGGCTGCCGGGGCTGTGGGACCAAATAGACCCCCTTCCCAGCCCATGGAGAGTTCACTCCCCTGACGGCCAAGCTGTGCCATCCAGCAGCGACGCATGTGGCCGTATGGCCCAAAGCAGCGATTCTGCAACAGACATCAGCGGAACAATATCTACTCCATTCTCGTTAATTAGCGCACCGCTAAAGTAATTAGCACAGGTGTCATTGTGTGGGTGTGGTGACGGGCGCAGGAGCATACAGGCCAAAGCAATTCATTGGCGGTGGGTGGGTGTAGGCTTTGTACTCCTGGGACCTTGTAGAGGGGGCAAAAATCTCTGTGGGGGGCCTGTTTCTGGGTTTATGCTCTCGGCCTTGTTGTCAGAAATCGCTGATGAGCCCTCCTTGTGCGTGCTTAATTCATTCCTCGATTCCTTCTGCTCTATGGGTCACTCGTGCTTATGAGGGCATATTCCACGCAGCCATCGAAGCAGGCAAAGACTGTGATGCCTTACCATGCTGTCCTAACCAGAAATGCGAGAGCCCTGCAAATCAGACAGAGGGGTCCATAAATCACACGTAAGATGTGAAATTCACTTTGTAGTGAGATAGATACGTATTACAAAATTATTTTTGCTGCTGTTTTTCTTGCGAGCAGCAGAGGGTCTGTCATGCCGAAATTGCAGCTTATGTTTCTCTTCTATGGCCCTAGCGCCCTGCCCTGCGATGCGTGTGCCTGTAGAGATCTGCTCTCCAATCTCTACAGACGAGTTTGCTGCCTTTGTATCTAGGTGCGGAGAAGCAGGTTCTTGGCAAAGCATGCAGCTGAGGATGGCAGCCCTTGAAACGGCGGCGATACAAAGCCGGCTCTGCGTCTAATGGGAGGAATATCACACCCCGCGCCCGTCGGCAAGCTGTAGCCTCACGGAGCCTTGCAGCTCTCGCGTTTTTGGGCTGCGGGTACGTTTTCTTTTTTGGCAAGGCATGTTTGTTTCATATACTTCATGCTGTTTCTTTTCTCTTCTTTTGGGCGTGTATGTGTGTGCGTGCGCATGTCTGCCTTCAGCTTGACGTCCTTTGAGGGGGATGTGTATCTTATTCTGTTAACATCTCTTGTCTCTTGTAATGCACAGGGGTGTTTAGCCTGTCTTTTATCGCCATCTCGGGTGACATCACGATATGGATGTTTTCAGAAAGAAACTGTCTGATTGGTCTGGCTCAGCGATGTCACAGCTGGCTGCCAGGTGACTCTCAGAGCCGGGGGCGGAGCGTGCACGGTGACAGCATCCGGAGCACATGATCGTTAATCTCGATGCATTTCTGCAGATTCGAATCCGCCCACATTTTGTTGCATTATGCAGCCACCTCATACACTCAAAGACAACTTGAGTATGTTTGAAGCGGCTTCCATTTAAGGTCAGTACTAGAGAGTGCAGTGACTTACACAGCATTGAGTGATATCAGGTGACAGGGCTCAGGGGAAGCCTCATCATCACTGAGGTCTTCCCTCATTGGCTCATTAGCGGATGCTAAGGATTTATATATGAGGTCACACGGCACTGAGGTCAGGCTGTACTGCTCCCCACTGTCAGGGCCAGAGATAAGAGTGTACTTAATGGGCTACTTGACCTAAACTAAAGGCCCAGCAGGAGCCAAAAAGTGATTTAAAACCTTGGGTGAGTCTGAGTAGCATCAAAGCCTGACCTCCTGGAGCAAGAGCTCTGTAGGAACCATGATACAGTCTTCTTGACCTCCACTTGTGGGCCACCGAAGCTTCTCTTCACCTTGTGGCCACTACAGACAAAGTGGTCGTCCTTTCCTTTTTTTGCGGGTCATTATTCTCCTCAAACGTCACTTTGCGAACTTCAGCCGTCAAGAGTGAAGTCATCACTTTAAGATGTTATGGCCTCATGCATGCTGATTTTGTAAAAAAGACAAGATTGTCTAATTGCTTTTATAAACAGTTGGGGGGGGGGGGTATTGATGTCATATCCCATAATGCACTGGTCCCCCATCTGCAATCTTCTAGAGGATGGGACTGGTGGCATGAAAAATATGCATAAAAATGTGCACTGACCCGCCTGGATGCTACTCTTTTTTTCTGATGCACCTTTCCTCCATCCCCTGTCACCCTGTGATGTTTCGGGAACAGTCGTCCTGATTCTGAAGCCACACACGTCCCTGGGAGAGAAATGCAAGGTTTCCTTCACTTGCCAGACGTTGGTCCCTGCCCACCCACCACCCCAGCTACCCAATTTATCAGAACCTAAACCTTAGGAAAACTCAACTGAAAAGAATCCATGCAGCTCCACATCCAGCAGCCTGGCTCCATCACGGATACGACCCCCCCTTTTTAGTCTGTCTCTTGTCTCGATCCCTCTTTCGCATCCCTGTTTTCTGTTACGGTTTAAATCAAGATTTATGCCGACCAAGGTTTTTCCATCAAAGACACCGAGACCCTGTTTTCATAACTCAGTGCTAAGCTTTCTGTTAAAAATAAAGCAGTCATCTGAAATGTTTTTGCTTTTGTTGTTCATCGTTGCTGTGCCGGTATATTGACAGTTACTGGAGTTTTAAAGTTTTGAAGTCTTTCAGGTTTTTGGACTATGCCTGCAAAACTGACGGCCAAACCGGCTCCCGTCCAAGATCTAAAATCCCATTTCTGCTCTCCTAGTATCCCGCTTGCAGCTGATCACCACCTGCCAATGGTGCCCTATTATCAGGATTTTGTACCTCATTCCGACGGCATCTGTTATTTTTCCCCAGTAGATCACAGCAGTCTCTCTGGAGATAACATCAAATTAAGGTGTCCACATTGATCTACGGTGTCTATATCAATCTATATAGGGCTCATCCGTAACGAGTGTCAATAATGCAGTTCTTGCATTAGTCTATGCCATCTACTCTCAACGGTATCTACATCAATCTATGATGTCTTTATCTATCTGCAGTGTCCAGTATGGAGTGAACATCAATATAGACTGTCTACAGCAAACTGTGGTGGCTGCATTGACCAGAGGTTCTTAAGATCAAAACCAGAATCACTCTTTTTAGGAGGTTTATGTGAAAATGCATCATCATGAGGCTTGCAGCCATGGTCCACATCTTGTATATGTCAATATGTGATGAACCTTCTCTGGAACATCTGAAACTATTTTAATTTAGATTAGTTTGTTTATAAACATTTCCTCTTACAGAGTTGGTAAGACTCTGCTGAGCTTCCTGTAATCATTAGTAGATGATATTGTCTTCTTTTCTTTAACACAAATTGACCAGTGTTTCCCAGCCTGGTCATTGGTGACCCACAGACAGTCCACGTTTTTGCTCCCTCCAAGCTCCCTGCCAGTCAGTCCACATTTTTGCTCCCTTCTAGCTCCCTGCCAGACAGTCCACATTCTTGCTCTCTCCCAGCTCCCCGGGAGGGAGCAAAAACGTGGACCGTCTGTGGGTCACCAAGGACCGGATTGGGAAACACTGAAATATACCTTCCCAGCAAGCAACTCGGTCTGGGTTTCAAACAATGGTGCCACATGAGGTTGGGCTGCAGCTTGCAATTAGCATGTAGCATAAGATCCGGGAGTGACTTCCGCGTGATGCCCTCACGCGCTGCCCCATCCGGGCTAGCTCAGCATGGGAAGCCTTGGCAGACCCCTATGCCTGCTCCATGCTCCTTGCCATGGGAAACGCTCCAAACTGCACAAGCCCAGGGCGAACGATAACTGGGGGAGTGAGTGCTTGTGCTAGAACAGCGGACTCTCAGGCACTGGGCATAATACATAGACGCTTCGTCCACTCGGATCTGTTGCTTGGAGGAAAGGAAATGAGCGGGTCAAGCAAGTGAAAGCACAGCGGGTGGGGGGAGACAGAAGCAATCCCTGAGGTTGTGCTTTCCAGGCTCTTCCTTGGCTGCTACAGATATCTGTGGGCTGCCAGCCATTTTGATGTAAAGGCTGAAATTCTAACTCGACTCACATTCTCAGGAGTACAGAGTTCATGTGCACGTTCTCCAGACTGCTGATTACTACTGACTTGGAAGCTTTGCACCAATAACAGACCAGTTACCTGAAATCTCTGCTATATGGAACATTAATCTGGTTGAAATGTGGACCCCCCCCCCTTTAAAAAAAAATATAAAGAAATTGCTCATTAGGTTGTATTGCAGTGGTGAGAGGTGCCTGGTCTCATAGTGCAAACAAAAACCTCTTGGGAGAGCAATCAGTGTACAGACTTCTACTTCTGTTTGTGGCTGAGTGCAGCTGGTGGGGAAAAATATCGACAAGCAGATACTTCCCATATTACATCGAGACGCTGTTTGGCTACGACATGGGAGAACGATGAACGTGTCAGACATGGGTTTTAAATGGACGTCTGAGGCATAGATCCATGTTTAGTTACGGAGGAGGCACTCTCTCGATCACACTGTTTTACGCCGACACTCTTTAATTCTTCTCTGCTTTCTCACTCCATTCTCCATGCACAGTTGTATCTCCAGCTCTGTGTGTCTGTCAGATTGTCTTTGGCAGAGTTCAGCTCAGGTCAAACTATCTTTAATAAAAGTCTAGAGAATTGTGTTTTGAGCTCCTGGGTAAGCAGCCATGCATCTTGCCAGAGGCTGAAAAACTCTAATCTCATTAAAGATTGTTATTGGCATGTAGCAAAAAGTCATTTTTATAAGCAGGCCACTTTATTTGTGATTGAATAAAAGTCTCTTTGGTCCTGTGCCATGATTTGAAAACTTATGGGCATTTTTCTTCCTACAAAAGGCTGTCGATGGTGTGGTTTAGTGATACGGACTCATAGGAGAATAATCTGCATTAGCTGAGGTCCTGAGCACGTATGCAAAGCTAATTTTGTGTCCAGGGTCATTTAGCACGTCAGTTTCTGTAGCAAGATGCTGCATGCTGATTGGATATGACAGATGTCAGCAAAATTTTCTAACAAATTAAATTCTAGTTCCTTAGAATTATAGTGATATGCACAACTATGCTGTACTACTTCTTATGGAGTGAATCGATTTGTGATTAGAAGACCCTGCATTGGGAGCTTAGTGTTAGTTGTAAAACAAACCTTTCACTCAGAACAACATAGTTGACTTCATTATTCAGACTGATGATTAAATAAACAGCTGAAGAAATTAGACCACGGAGCCATTGTTCCTGTCTATATCCCCATGGCCCAGAGCTTCCTGTGTGCTCAGTCTGCCTAAGGAATGAAATATTGATCTGGTAGCTTGCAAACAGCAAATTAGTGAGGGTAGAAAATTAAATACTGTTCAAAGGTAAACACGGTAATCTAAAGAGGGTACAAAAGTAAAACCCAAGCAAAGTAATCCTTTAATTAAATTAGGAAAAGTACAAAAAAGGATGCTGTTTCCTTGTTTTGGTGAGAGTTGGCTGCTTTGTGCAGTTGCTAGGAAACAGGGAGACGGTTACCCCTTGATTGCCATTGGCCCGGATGCTGTGGAAGGCTGGGCTCTGGCATATCACTGGAGCCCCTGTCCAGGCGCAGTGCCCAGAGTTGGGTCGGCGTCGGCGTGACCTCCGCCGTCCTCGACAACCCGCTGCCTGGATGGACTGACATCGCCAGCTCCCCCACCATGACCAGGCACAGCAGTGCCTCCCACTGGCCCGGGGGTTTCATTGCAAGAGGATAATTGACCCGTGACAATATGGCGATAGCTGTCCGAAGACCCTTGGCACCAACGTAATCCTCACAAGTGTACAGTTCATAAATGCAGACAGTCACTTTGCTACACGGATAAGCCGGGCAAGTTTTGCTTTTGATTTAATGGGATTTGTAATAGAAATGGACTCAGTTTAAAATTATTGAAGGACTGCCTTACTTCCTAATAGAAAATAGATTTTTACAATATATTCCACTTAGAAGCTCTATTTTACAATTATAGGAGTTTGTTTTTGGAAACAAAAACAAATGAAAAGGATCATGGCTATTTGACTAGGCTGCTTTCCTGATTCGCTCTTTAGAATTGCCCAACTAACCAGCCCGGCGTGGATGCATATGGCACCCGCCAGCAAGGTGCTCCACGCCATCAGTCCCTCCCTAGGACAACAATTGGTAGCGAGAGCCACTGTGCCTCCTTGCGGCGGCTTTCCCAGGGTACCATGTCAGCGCATGGGCAGGGATTGCCTGTGCAGTGCAAGCCCCCTAGTTGGGCAAAAACAGGGGCCCCTGCTTGACATGACATGTCGGGGTGATGACGGAGTGCTCTGAGCTCTGGCCAGCTGGGATTATTAGCCCCGCCCCCCGGCGACCCCTGAAAGAGAGGGAGCTTCCCACACTGCCGAGTTGAAAGGCTCCTTTCAGTTCTGTGTCCGCCTCCCTATTGCATTAGGATTACAGTCCATGTGACCCACGCAGGTATACCAGGGTTACACTCGCAGTGTTGTTTATACTGTGCTCCTCTTCTGCTCACGCTTATGCCGAGGTGAACCTTTCTCTTGTGAATTACAAGCCAGTGGGTGTTATGAATGAGGACGAAACCATGACCCAGAGCATGGATCTCCACAGCTGATGAAAGTGCACAGCCTGGATTGGGCTAGTAGAACAGGAAACTGTGCCAAAGCAAAATTAGCTATTTATTTCCTGTAAAAAAGGATAACATTTTGCAGCATTGTCTGCAGGTCGATTTTTCGTGGAATCCTACATCGATAGGCATGCAGTAAAAATTCTTAACAATGTGGTCTCAGAGTCCCCACTTGCCATCTGGGTGACCTCATCTGGGTGACCTCTGACCCCGTGACCTTTGTCCTCTCCCTCTGCAGTCCATCCGCGAGGTGACAGGCTATGTGCTGGTGGCACTGAATCAGTTCGAGTACCTGCCGCTGGAGAACCTGCGCATCATCCGAGGGACCCAACTCTACGAGGACCGCTACTCACTGGCCATCTTCCTCAACTACCGGCGCGATGGAAACTTCGGACTGCGTCGGCTGGGCCTCAAGAACCTGACGGGTAGGTGGGCGACAGGACCCAGGCGGGGCGTCTCCATCTGTCTCCGTGTCTTACGATTGCATTTTCACTTCTGTAAACCCTGAGAACCAAGTCATTGACCAAAAATATTGCACATAGCGACAACATTCCAAAGGTTTCTTTAGGTCTGTTTGATAGGGACATCGTGTCCTGGAATGAAATTAGCTTTTTTTTTTTGGTCCTGGAAAAAGCTGGACAGCTTGGCCAGCCCTAGTGTGTCTCCCTTGCGTTTGTATACCATCATGCTGCTATGTCCGTTTTTCCAGTGAGGGGCAGATCCCCTACATTTCTGCTGGAACTTCTGTCCATGGCAGGGGCGACTCCAGGATTTGTCCTGAGGGGGTCCCCCAAAAAATTTGCCAAGATGGGAGTACGAAATGTATACAACAATAAGGGACAAATACCTAAATGATTTTAGTAATTAATTTTTTTAAAGAGGCTGAGACAAAAAAAAAATTGTGTCTAGAACCACTAGGGCCCACAGCAAGACAAACGTAACATCAGACTGCCTCCATTCCTGGGACTATCTGAAATGAACCACGGTGAAGACACACGCAGGATGAAAAAAACAGCCGAGATACACATTTGCCCGCTGTGGGGACACCAGGGAAGCAGGAAGATAATAATAATTAATATGAAAAGTAAAGGTGCTCTTAGCAGGGAGAAAGGTTACCGTTAACCTGACTGCGATGAATCGCAAAAGGCTATTTGTAAGCCATTCTTCAAATGCCATTACTTTTAAAGTGAATTGCTTAGAAGCTTTTCTGTGACATTTCTGGAATTTACAGTAAAATATTGTTTTCTGTCCCTGTGGTAGCTTCGGTTACCTCAAAGCAAATAAGTAAGTTGTTTAATTAAATAAGAAAGAAGTTAAGAGAAATTGGCTTGCCAACTTAAAACAACAAGCAGTCAGCTCGTTGCTGCATGGGTAATGGTTCTGTACGTGCCGGGGTCTCCTTATAACCCATCATCGTATAGGTGGCAGAAATCCCTCTGAAATCTCCTACTGTGCTCTTGAGCACTGGGAGGAGAGATTGTCGATAGAACATTTTAACATGTGAACATTTTAAGCTGCTGGCACCTTACTGCTCGAAGCGAACAGTTCCGGAAGTTTCTTCTGCTAGATTCTTGAGTAAAGCGGAATTAACTGAGGCTATTCAGATGAACAATGGGATCGCAAAATATGTTGTACAAAGCGTACAGTTATGACAACTGACTGATGAGCGGAATAATTTTTAAACTCGTCTATATAGCTTGACATTTTACTAGAGCAGCTCATTGTTTATTGTTCCGTCAAGGGTATAGCAGCAAGCCCCCCCCCGCCGGGACCCGAAGCCACAGCATTAGGCTGTATGTTAGCATCGTAAGATACTGTCACTCTGTCTGTGCTACACTGTACTGAAGAAGCACAACTGGGGAAAACTCTACACATGCTGCTGTTGTCCACTGGTTGAGACAAACAAATTCCCCCATTGGCACTGATGGGAATTGGTGTCGACTGAAGCCTATTGCTGTCAAAGAGAAATTTTGGCCCCAGTTTCCCTGGGAGTCAAGTAGACCTCATGTCTCGAGATGAAGGGGATCGATCGTCTGCCACGGTTCCCTCCACCGCAAGCTTATTCTCGGGGTGTAGAGGGCCACGGGGGGGGGGGGGGGGGATAAAGCACAGCTCAGTGTTCCATAACAATGCCCCATGCATGCATGGGGGTGGGTGAAGAGCCTTAATGTTTGAAGAAGACTCAGTGAAGAGTGACTTTCACATACTGGAAAACAGGTCTGTTCGTTGAGTTTTTTTTAGACTGTAGCACTTGACCTAGATTTAATAGATTTTAGAGGTACGTGTTGAAAGAGGTGGGGTTATCTATCAAAATAGCAGTGTGGACATCCTCGAAAACCGCACAGGGTATACTATGAAGCAAAAACCATTAAATACCATTAACCTGGCTGGTAGCCATGCATAAGCCGAACCAGCGCTTAAGGCATGTTAGCTAACAGGGGTATGAGTTGCCAGGTTGAAAAGGTCTTATAGAAACGTGTGTTGAATTTTTATTTTGGCATTTATTTTACTACCAGCTTATTATATCGTTAATATTTAGACTGGGGTTCAGCTCAAATAAAAAGTGGCATTATGATATTGGGTGGTGTCTCTGAATTGGCGTTAGTATGTCATTGTGAGTGGGTGTCCTGCAATGGACTGGCATCGCATCCAAGGTGACTCCTGCTAAAGAGTCCATCCTCACCAAAGCCTATATTGCATAAGATTGATAGATACATTTTAATAGCAGTTTTTATTAATAGGTTGTGAATCTGTAATACCTTGGATATGTACAATGCAATAATAAATGTATTATTTGAATATATAGGAGTGTTAAAGAGGATTAAACAGGAGCTGGTTTTAATGCGAAGTAGAGATGGTCATCCTGTGATACTGAGCACAAAACAGACACTGTAGTCATAAATTAACAACGACAGCCATAGCACAAGGTACAAAAATCACTGGAGGCAGTCTGCCAGTGAGCTAATAACCACTGCAATCATTTTTTAGAAGCCCGATTATCTTTCACGGCATTGTGACAAAATCTGACTTTAACAGCGACAAATCCAGTGACTGCTGTTGAAGTTCAGTGATGTTACTTTACATGCAATTGCTGTTGATGCTTAGTTTTCGTTGCACGTTCTGGAGCCTTTGTAGCTATTCAATCCATGGTGAAATTAGAAGAGTCTTCTTTCCGGCCCGGTGGTACCATCGGAGAGAGAGAGGACTATTTGTTTATGACGGGCCATGGGTCATTTGAGCCTCTATGAACTGGCTTCAGAGAGTTTTGTGTCTGTCGACGGGACACCACACTCACTCTGTGAGGCCCAGAATCACTGAGCAGAGACAGGAGATGCCCATGCAGCCTGTAAAAGGAGCAACGCAAAGAAACCTCTTGAGAACATGCAGCAGGTCAATGAGAGAATGCAGCTCATCTAGGGAACCTTTAGAATTAATTTGAGGCTGTTTCAGGAGCCATTTGACTGTTCGCACTGCCACTTTCACAGATGACTAACGAAGAGTGTGGCACATCTTAATTGGTCCTAACGTGCTACATTATAACTATGCGAGGAAGCGGGTGGGGGGGTTGAATCACACAAGACAATGAGAAGTTGAATATATGAAGACAGGCAGCATCTGCTGGAGTCTGATTAATAATATAGAGTGACAGAGTTCTGTGGAACAATCGAAGGTTTCACAGCAGCTTTATGTCCTGTTGTGATAAGAGGAGCATTGGGCTTAAAAAAATGTACACATAGGCATAGACATACACAAACACAGGTTTGTACTTGTAACTTTGTGGTGACTCTCCATTCATTTATATGTGGAAAACTCTAATTCCAACAATGATGACCTTAACCCCTACCCAGCCCTAACCGTAACCATAAGCAACCAAACAAAATACGAGACTTTTAGCATTTTTAGCATTCTTTTTTCATTGCTTTCTCAGATGAATGCAGGGACCTGAAAATAGTCCAATGTCAAAATAACATGTAATATAAACCTAATCAATAAGATTTTATAAAGGGCCTGACCAGGAACGACCAGGAATGACATCTGGTACAGTACCCGCTACTGATCAGACACACACACACACACACCTAGCCTGGAGACAAATAAAGCTCTGAGATGCTGTTGGATCTGAGTTTCTTGGTTGCATCTCAGATAATGAAACATTTTCCATACGGTCATCATGTGAACATCAGTATCATCAGTGACCATCTCTTTTGCAATCAGGATGCTTATAAACAATGGTGTAATTCATGACGCAGAAGTTTTACCAACACTTTGCTAATTCCGAGCGCTCTCTGAAAGGAAACCAATGCATGTTTGTCGATCATGTCACGTTCATAAGATGCTACTTTGTCTTTTAAAAAAGAAGAACCATAAATACTAGAAGCTGTCAGTGCAGATAATAGTCCTGCATGTATGACAGGGAGAGCACTTCAGGTGTCTCTGAAGACGCCAAGCAGAAGAGCCATTAATGCAGGCCATTTGCATGAAAAATAAAAATCTGTGCCTCGTGATGAAAAAAGTAATTTGCAACAGAAATGGATGTGTTGTTTATAACTGTGGGTTAGACTGGAGGGTGCCGCTTGGGACAGAGGAGCAATACCCATGACTTTCCCCCCACCCTGAGAAATTTTGTTGAGCAACAGAAAGCTGGTAGACATGTAGCTGGGTTCTCTGCCAAGGTTATGCTCAACACTCATGGCTACAGAGCCCTCTAATGGTGTCTGCAGTCAGACTGTTTGCAAACTTCCGACATCTTCCCGAGACCCTTAGGACATTATGGGTTGGTAGCCCAGCAATGTTGCTGTAGACCTTGTGGACAGACTCCTCCATCAGAGGCTCAGATGGCGGAGCTTGTAGCTTAGCCTCTCCCCCATGGCTGTCAGTAATTGCAGTCTTCTACACTGCTGCTTTCCCCAGAAGTACTCATCCGATGGCTAATTACCTGTAATTACCAAATGAAGCCTCTGCTGATTTATACTGCCACACACTCGTGTGGTTTCTACCTCTAGCTCCCAGCATATGGCATTATTGTGAAAGTTTTCGTGGCTTTTATATGCAGTATCAGAATGCACGTGCTGTTGTTAAGTTAATTGTGTGCTCAGGATGGCGGCTTGGATCACGGAAGAATAGCTTGCAGGGCAGACAGACGGACTCGGCTGTGGGCAACGGCTCCTGTGACATAGTCCATGACACCATTATGTGTTTTGAATGAGTTCAAGCCGCTCTAGCTGCCAAAGGAAGGATTAATGTATTTTGATCAGATCAATTAAAAATGTAATTTCTTGAAGGTTCAATGGCGATGTCATTCCCAGAATTCGGTTCTGCATCTGGCGCAGCCCTAGAGCCTCCGGATCTTTTCCGGAATAGCCGTTGCCTTCCACCTTTTTTTAAATTCCCTACACTGTCTTGACTGTCTGCGGACTCACTTCAAAGGCAGCCCTCTCCGCTAACGAAACAAAGGAGTGCACATCATGTGTTAGTAAGGCTGCTTTGTTCGTCTCTACAGAGTGCTGAGGAGTGCCCTTCTTCTTCCCTGCCTCCCTGAGTCGCTTGACGTTCCCTTTTCCTGATTGGCCATGGGGGTGTCTGATTTCACAGATCCTCTCGATGAACCACTAATTTCCCTGGATTGCATGTAGAGCACATCCTTCGCTAAGAGAACGGCATTCATTTCCCTTCATGCGGCCTTTCGGACATTTCTCATTATCATTTGGATATCATCGCCTGCACTGTAGTTGCAAGATTGAATGTGAACTATATTTGTACTCCAGATTAGGAAAATTTGGGAGGTACCAGTTGCCGATCAATTTTAGGGATGGGGGTTGGAGTCATTCTACTGCTCTGTGTGTGTGGAGCATGTTCTCTCCATGTTTACTTCAGGTACTCCTGTTTCCTCCTGCAGTCCAAAACGCAGTTGGACTAATTGGCATCTCACAATAGCCCGTGGTGTGTGTATGCAGGCTGTGATGTACTGGCATCCCATCCAAGGTGTGCACTGTTCTGCCTGGGATGGGCTCCAGGACCCCCATCAACACTGACCGGGACAAGCAGGTGGAACACGGATGATGTTATTACCATACTTAGATGTGAGTAAGAGATCTGCTGCCTCTTTTCACCTGGGTTTCACCCTGTCGTGAATAGGGCTTTTCTCTTGTCTGAAAAGTAAATCGGCCACAGCTACAAGTTTTTGTGCAGAGTGACATCTCCATGCCATAAGATATACCTCTGTTGCCACAGGGTAATGTATGCAATTTTTCTAATATATGGTACATTGCCCAGTGGCAAATACTGAAATGCAGAATTAATACCAGATACAAATTATCAAACATGCTAAATCCTTGACAGGTGACATGTTCAGCTGAATACACAAGAAATTTAGAGCTATTCGTTACTTCTTAGACCACTTATGTAAATAGATAGCTATCAGATATCTTTGGAAGACAGCTGACATAAACAGTATGTGGTTGTCATGGTAACATGGGGGCCTATTTTTTTTCCCCACAAGCTGTAGGATTTTAGAATGAAAAGTACCCAGGGATGGTGATTTTTGTGTGAGAGTACCTTCAGTTGACTGCGTGTCAAGAGGTGACCTCGATGGCCTTGGCATCCTGCGCATGTCTGCGTGGGGGTGGGCACCGTACAACAGACCCCGGGAGATTGGTTACCGGGCCGTAAAGCTTGGAATCAGCCCTGGTCCTGGTGCCCGGTGCCCATCGAGGGACCCACCTTTTCAGCTGATCAGAAAGGCTGTCATGATCCTGCCTGATGCTGGAGCTATATGAAAGCTTCTCGATTCTATTACATAAGAGAGCCCTCTGGCCCAGTTTCAGCCGAAAGGTTTCAAACGCTCCATCACTGCTGGGGCCCGCTCACCTTTGTGAAGGAATAGAACAGAGGATGCAATTGATAAGTCCCCCTTTAGGGGCTCATGGCTCTTCTGGTGAAATCCTCTTTATGCCCAAGCTGATCGGATTCACGCCGTCGGAGTTAATCATTCATGTCAGTACATCTCACAGGAGGTGCCTGGGGGTTAGGGTGGATACACTAGCACACTTGCGTCAGACAAACTTACATGCATTCTCAAGACATACTCATGCATACACATGGTTACTACATCAGATATGCAAGCCTGCCTGTATGTCGCCGCCCTTTGCTTCATAGTCTCACGCCATCACTGATTCCTGAAGCCATGCTGTTAGCTCGAAGACTGAAGCTTTCTTCATCAGAGTATATGGTGACAAGCAGCATGTAAGTATACCTTAAGTCTGTTACATCCCTTAACTGCTTTAATATACATTAATAACAAAAATTATATGATAAAAAGGTACATCATAGTCATATAATATTGGAATATTTGTTATTAATATATATTAAAGCAGTTAATGTGTTATGGTGTACTTACATGCTGTTTATGAATGTTCTATCAAATCATTTTGAATACATTATGAAGGTGTAGTTAACGTAAAGCATTGCCCAATATTTATAAAAAGTAGTGAGCACAGCTAACTGAAAAGTTAGCCTCGATAGCTGCTAATCCGCTAGCTCCAAAGTTTAATGTGATGTCAATAAACCGACAAACCACTAAAAAATTTCGAACATTTTATGATAACCGACAATTGCTAATGTTAATACTAAGAAGGATAAAATTGTCAACTGTTTGTCACTGAAATCCCATCCTGGGGATATTTACCCAATTGGGTATGATATTTCATTTGCAAGATATAAGAGTATCCCTATTTTGCAAGTGGCCCATACTGATATTTTTCCCTCAAGGGACTACAAACATGGCGCTGTTTACCTGGAACTAGGTAGGGAACCCAGAAAATACTGCCAGGGGCCTATATCACAAAGAAGGGAGTGTTTCTAAATAAGTGTACATGACCATACTTGTATTCCTGTGTACTCTTTTTATGTCATCTTTCATTGTCAAAGACCATCATTATAATGTATTATGAAGGTATCTACACTCACCTAAAGGATTATTAGGAACACCTGTTCAATTTCTCATTAATGCAATTATCTAATCAACCAATCA
>JABFEA020000038.1:20074312-20087799 GCA_019775915.2 Cyphomyrus plagiostoma
CAAGGCAGGATGTCTGGGGAGGGGGTTGTGTGCCAAGTCGAGGGACCCCTGTCCTTGAGGTCCACTCTGCTTGTCTGAAGGTCAATAAAAGTTGGAGTGCTGGCCTCCCTTGTTATCTGTGTGTGTGTATGTGTGTCTATGTGTGTAACCCCCCTTTGATGCCTCTTGTACCAGGCTCGGCCTTGTCTCAGGTCACCTGGAATTTTAGCCATGTGATATGTGCATGTGTGATCCTACAGGTATGATTGTGTGTGTGAGTGACAGCCTGCTTCTATGTGTCGTGATAAAATGGCATCTAAGTCAGGGTGTAGTCCTAGCTTGTGCCCTGTACTACCCTACATAGGCTCCAGGACCCTTCAACAGGATGGATGGATGGACGTTTTTCAGAAGTCAACCACTGGGTTGTTTATCTTGCCATGTGTGCCTGATCGCGTTGTGTTCACTCTTTGCTCTCCCTGAGGTTAACAAGTAGATGAGCCCCCAATTGTTGACAGAGTTGGCTTTCTGGCTGGTGGCTTCTCCCCCAGCCCACACCATAGCAGTATCCACAAATGAAGTCAGAATCCCACCTGCCCGGCTGTGGCCTGTGGTCATCGCCAGTGTCTTTCATGGGGAGGGTCCCCCATCTGGCTTAGGGTGTTGTGATGGATCACCTTCAGTATAGACAGGGCGAAGGTGTGGGGGGGGGCTGCCCTGAGTAGAGGATTCTGGTCAAAGCAAGTGTGCTACTCACTAGGCTTGGGTTTCGCTGGTTACTTGGTGCACGCGGGTCGGGTTGGGGTGGCGGGTGGGAACAGGTGTGAGCACATTTTTATTGGAGAAGATTAGCCAGAGCCGTGGCTGATTCTCTTGGCCCGACCATTGACAGCTTCTGGGCCGGATCTCCACAGAATCTCCAGCAGCACTTAGCCTGTAAGCTCCGGAAAGGCAGAGGCAGACTGAGTCTGCGGTCGTGGGTCCATGGGTAGGACGCCGCGGAGGACGTCCCCATGGCAGGCATCCGGTTCATCTCATGCATTTGAGCAGATGAGGTGTGCAAGTGCAACACGAAGGTGCTCAGAGGAGGAATTCTATCTGTATTCCACAATTTAGGAATTTCAGTACTGTCACTGATGAAATGAATCTGTAAAGTTAGCCTGTCGGTTGATTGCCTTACTGCTCTGACACATGGAAACAGATCCTGAACGGGTCACTGTCACCCCTTTATCAAATATGTCCCGTTTCTGTATGACTCTTCCTATCAACTTTTCCTGATTTTTTTGTTTACCTACTCAAATTTCCTCCACAATCCTCATCAGTGGGCTGACAACGTTTGTGGCTCTCTCAGTCTAAGTTTCTAAATTTAATAATTTTAACAGAGCAAAATCCAACAATGTTATGAGGAAAGTATTTTAAGAACATAACATGCCTCTTTCCTGAGGTGTGTCAAACCTATCTTTGTGAGATGTGACGCCTGTATAAATATCCTTAATGACATTTCCCAAATAGCTGGCCATAGACGTTGTTACTGACCCTCCCCTCAGCCGCAAGGGCATGCCAGCGGCCCTGTGGCACCGTGAAGGTCCTCTCGTCTGACAGAGTAGTTTTATTAATGTGGAAACGTTGTCCATTCCGACAGCCACATAAAAGACCATCTTTCATCAGTCGCAGAAAAGGTAACTAACACTGCTAGATGTGTCAGCCTCTATATCAAACCAGCTGCCAGGCCCTATTTCAGCACAAGTTCTTTATTGTTCAAAGTCATTAGATACAGTGCCCATTTAGCGGAGCCAGAATGGCATGCGTACAACAGACTTTGACTGATGGCCAAATGGTGAAGCAGCCAGATAAACAAACATACAGATTCTCCCAGACATGGACTGGTCTGCATATACTCATGGACAGCAGACCACCAGAGTCCAGGGTCTTGCTGTCTTTGTGTGCCGCTTCTCTGAAGGTTTGAGCCTCCCATTGGCTGATGCTCATGGCAGGTGTCCCGGACGGTCACCCCGTCTGCACCTTCCCTTCCTACATTAGGCCATTAAATCTCTGCAGGACGACTCTCACGGTGACCGTCTGTGCTGAAGAGGGGGGCAGCCACTGTTTTATGAATCTCCCTCCGCCTCCTGCTCCCACCCAACAGGGCCCTGACCACTGCACAAAGTGCCTGCACTTCAAGGACGGGCCCAACTGTGTGGAGAAGTGTCCTGACGGCCTACAGGGAGCCAATAGCTTCATCTTCAAGTACGCCGAAGTCAACAACGAGTGCCGTCCCTGCCATGCCAACTGCAGCCAGGGGTAAGGCTGAGGCTTTGGGTGCCAGTACCAGCTGGTTCCTTTCCATGGTACCTTTTGTTTTAAAATAATCCAGAGCACAAATGTAAATACTTGAGTGTTTTCGTGATAGTCAGCATGGGTGTGCAACCTTTTGATGTCATTCACGGACTGGAAAAAGAGCCAGGGGTGGCTGGTGGATTGATAGGAGTTTTTATTGATTCGACGTTGCCTTTTTTATAGATGGGGACAGTACATGCAAACATAGCCAGGTAGTAGAGTTTGAACCACCCCTCGAAATTTGGTTCAGTTCGCTCCAGTCGATGAAATCTACAAAGGGGACCCCCTCCAGCTGGCAAAAACTATTGTGAGGGACGTATCAATAGTGTTGCTGGACCCCCATGAAATGAATTCCTGGCTACAGGCCTGACAGGGGGTCATAAAAAAATGAAAACCTATGGTTTATTTTTGGAAATTAACTAACCCCTCGACAAAAAAATCAGGGTTTGGAATCGCTGCTTATGGGCAGACACAGCGGGGATGCCTAAGGGACGAAGTGTCACAGGCAAGCCTCCGGCAGCCGAGGAAAAGGGTGATGGATAGAAAACAGACACCAGCTTCCGGAAGCAGGGAAGGAAGCTGGGAAGTGCTGGGTTACGTCGATTCTCTCGTATCTCTGCTCCCCGCTAACACCGGCGGGAGGCCCTCAGGACTTCCTGACATCATCGTGGCCGCGTTGTCGCAGCCGCAGTGTTGCCGCTGGTTACCGCTGGGCAGCGGCTGCCAGTCTGCCTCGGCGCCAGGGTGACGAAACTGCGGCGAGAGGAGCAGACTCACTTCCTGTGTAACGACCCACAACAGGGCCGGCTTCTGATGAAACCGCCACGTTATTCGCTGTTGGGGGCGTTGGTACCGAACGGTGCGCCTGTCATTCCTGAGGCATTTCGACCTCATACACAAATCAAAGAGCTGGCTAATGGCCAGCAGGAAAGCCCCCTCTTTTGCTGTCATACTGGTATGGAAAGCCCACTAGATGTTTGTTATTTTGATTTGCAGTCATACAGTAGGGTAAAACTCATCCATTCGTTTTTATATAAATAACTACTATTGAATATATGTATTATTTTATTATTAAGCTGCATAAAATGCTCATTACTTTTTGAAGACTAATAAAAACAGTAGACAACTACCTAAGAAAGATTTTTGTCCTCTCTGCAGATGCATTGGTCCCCGGATTCAAGACTGCGTGGGCATGATTGACAGGTATTCTTACAAATCATAATTTCCCTTTCACTTGCTCTCTAGGGCGCATTTTTTCATGAACATTTTTTTGTGAGCCAATAGTGGGGTGCCTTCCAGACATTTTTAAAAGAAAGTTTAACAAGCTCCGACAGTCGCGGAGGTGACGTAGATGTGGGGTCCATGCACGGTGAGGAAAGACGTGTCAGCGTCCCGTGGAGATGCCAGCGCTCTCATCCTGCGGGACATCAAACCCCGCTCATCATGCCAGCTGACAGGCAGGCTGTGAGATGTGCTCACGTTCCCTCTCAGACTCCCCAGCCCGTTTAACCCTTTGCGGACGTCCTCTCCGATCCCAGGAGCTCTGTGCTGAGACTCTCAGCTTCACATCTCTACTCCTACAAATAGCTGTCATACTGTAAACAAACAGCACACTCTGCTCCACTCACACGATAACTTATTTTTATGCCGCAGAAAACGTTTCAGTCCAAAAAAGGATTTCCTTTAGGGTTGCTTTTCATAAGAAAACATGTTTCTTACCCCGTCAGCTACTCCGTTTAGGAATAAAGGAGGAATAAAAGATATTTTGTTTTCATTTTCATCTGTCAGTACCCCTTAATGCATAATATGGCTCCGGGCAGGATGACAAACAGAATCACATGACTCACAGTTGGGTGGAAGGAACTTTATTCAGATTCTATTTTGAATAAATTGTAGAGATGGATAAAAATTTACAGCCGTCTTGGCTCCGTCCATCCAATTCCCATAACCATTTATCCAGTGCATCCAGTTCAGATGTGAGGGTTCAGGGAGAAAACGCAGTCATGTGGGGTCAAGGAAAGGTCATCATGAGCAGGTATTGTGTGGAAAGATAACACAGGCGGTCATTTGACTGGACTCGTCAACTGATTTTACCTTATCCCTGGATATGCAGACCCCCTTTCTTACATAATTTGGATTATGAAACAATTACCAAAGAAATGCACTTACAGCCTCCGTGTCATATGACCCATAAAGTAACACCCATGTATATTATTGAGCATACATTATGTTTTGGGGATGTGACCTCTGACCTTAAGGCAAACGTTTTCAAGATCTACCACATGGATTGTGGTTGAAGTCCGGTCAGTGGACGTATCAGTCCATCACAAAGCAGGCCTCAAAAGGAAATCCAGAAGGTCACTGTGAGAGCAAATATGCTCATCCTGTCATGCCCAGTATCCTTGCTGTCCCCTCCATACACCCCCCCCAGTATATACACCTTTGCATTTAAATTAAGTTGTCCCCTCCAATTTCGAAGTCTATCCTATGCCCTTGCCCCCAGCATCAATTATTCTTTTATTACTGTCACTCTCTCAGTCACGATCCTCATCATCATCTCACTCCACATAAACAATGGCTGTTGTCACACTTGTGAACCTAGACCTCTGACGGGCGCCTGTGTAGATGCCTTTTCTCTCATTACAAGGGCTTCAGATGCTCGTGGGATCCTTAGTCCTCAGTGGAGAAACTCTTGTACCACGCAAGCATCTGCATGCTTTGGTGAGCTTGTGGGCCTTTTACTTGGACAAAAATGTTCTGCGGGCAGAAAGAAAAATGATTGCTTCAGAGAGATAACCAGTCAGATTGCAGAGGAGGTGGTTTCAACCAACAAGAGGAGGTGGGACCAAGACATGTGATTGGTTGGTCCTGGTTTCTCTCATTGCTTGGACTTATCTCTCTTCTAATCAGTCATTTTTTCATTCTGCCCCCAGGACATTTTTGTGTAAGTAAAACTCCCACGAGCTTTTGGTAGTCAGTGTCAGCGTGGACCAGGGGGGATTCTGATTAGCAGAGCAAACAGGATTACAGCAGGGTTGTTGAGGGGTGGGCGGGGCACTGAGTTCCGTTTATCCGTGGACATGGCGGTGAGCATCAGCATTAACACAGGCTGCAAGGCAAGTCCATATGAAGCCAGACACAGGGTTTCCCATGATTAATGGCACGCTGGGAAAGTAAAGTCTGTCCATTGCGTCGCTCGTGACTTGATGAATTGAGTGGATTTTGCTTCATCCTCCCAGGAAGCCCTTAGAAAGGCACTAAACAATTCTGGGCTCAGTGCATATGCAATAAGGCAGCAGTGCCGGTTCGAGAGCGACTGTGGGGGGCGTGTGTTCAAGGAGCATTAGGCGAGACCGTTCCAGTGAATGAATTTGCGATTTAATTTAATGGGGCGTGGGACTGCTCAGTGCTGCTCAAAATGAAAACAAACACATTAGAGTCGACTGAAAGCCAGACAAATACGTAACCAGAAATGAAAAATGGAAGGGTGTGCAATGGCAGGGCATTTTGCCTAAATTTGGTTGATTGCAGCAACCTAATGCTACGATTGGCCAGCTAAGTACCAGAGAAATGAGTAGATATGATTGGCCGTGATAGTTCAGTGGCAGGGCAGATGGAAACATTAGTGTCTGTAGCAGTGTCCAGTCTGCGGCACTGATCTTATTTGCTCTAAGCAACATCATACAGAAAAGCAGAATGACACTTTTTAAACTCTGATTTTAATTGCAAATGTTTTTTTTAATGCATGTGTCAGATGTTTTGTCAGGATTTTTTAAAATTTATAATAAAAAAGTACGTTCTGTACTAAAGGAGGGTACTTTATTTATTGGCCTAAATAAATACAGTGCAATTCTTACTTGAATGCCTTCTTCACAGACTGGACGATTAGCCAAATAAAGCAGCGCAAAATTACAGTAACTAACAATAAATAAACCACTAACTTATGTGTATTATTCGAGCATTTATGTATTTTATTTAAACTTTATTTTACCAAGTAAATTAACTGAAAACCAGTTTTCACTGCTTTAAGTGATATTGGAGAGAAATAGCAGATTACGCATCGGAACTGCCTGGGATACAAACGTCATGCATGTAACTAAACTCTTCAGCCAATAAGGGCAAAGGTGTGTTATCACGGAGGCGGTTCAAGTTTGTACAGCCGGGTGAGAGGTCGCAATGCGTCTAACCGTAATGAGTTGCGTCTGGATCAGAATGCGTTGCTTTAAGCCAGCGCTGTAAGCAAGTGGAATGCACCCAATGACCGGATTGGGGAAACAAACTGACTTAATACAGAGGACTAATGACAACAACCATAAATAGCTGATCACATGGGGATCCCACACGAGGTTAATGAGGGGGCGTGGCACATGGAAGGAGTGGACTATTGGGGCAGGACAGGGGTAATGTTGGGATAAGATCTTTATCGTTTTGGAAGCCATTAAGAAAAAAAATGCTTTTTTTGTTTTATCCTGACTTTTTGTTTAAATGCTAAAAAAAATGGTATAATTTTGGGGGGGGGGGGGGCAAAATTATTCATTTGAAATATAGTTAAAGTTTGGGGATGTAGAGGTGGGGTTTCTGCAGGTACCTGTGTGGTTTGCAGACATCTTCACCCCTTTGGTTCCGTCTGTCATCGGCTCTTACCAAGGGAATTCCCAGATAAAACACTGGTCTGATGCAAAGTCACATGGGGGTGGCCAGCATTTCCCTCAAATGTAAATCTATTTCCCATAAGAAAGAAAATATTTTCCTTGTATATATTAATTTGTGTACACACACTAATGTTTACCTGTTAAAAGCTTTTAGAAAATGTACCCTTGGACGTCCTGCTTACACTAACCTACAGGAAGCCAGGGGATGTGCGAATAGCCATGGATTCTCAATTCCTTATGCTTTTCCACCCAACCAAATCTTACCCCCAATTCCAAGCCATGTACGCTCTCTGACTCCCTGTGCCCCCCTCGGAGTAAACAACAGGACCTGGAAACGTTGGCTGTTCCTCTCCATGAAGTTCTCAGATCGGTTCTCTTCTGCGGGCCCTTTTTTATAGAAATATTACAGAAAAATCCAGCCATCCTGCACTAAGATTTGTATTGTTCTCTAAGAAAACAAGAAGGTAATATTACAAACAGAATTAGGAATCAGGCCGTCTTACTCATCAGGATAATTTCCTTCCAATTTCCAGTGTTAGGATCAAGCTGGAAGCATCCCGTAGACATCGTCATTGAAATGCCCTTAATCAGATTGTAGGTGAAGCAGGGAGGCTCAGGCCTCCTAGCCCCTTGTAGAGGGGCTGTCCGGTTATTAGCAAAGGACTATCCCCCTTCTGCTAGCTGACTACTGACATCTGTAGGGTTTTTCACCCACACAGATGTTACAAATATATGGCAGAGGTTGCCAGTGAGACTTAAATAAGTGCAGGAGATGAAGATCCAGTGTTAAATATGTCAGTGGGGAACCACCTAGATATCCAGCCAAAGATAGTGAGATATATGAATTAATGAATCTATTCATTACTGCTGTGTCTAGAAAAAGCAGACAGAACGACACATTGTGTTTGTTAAGTCTGGCATTGCTGGGCTGTACAACATCGAAATTTCTTTTCAGGTAGAATATCTGGTCTGTCAGTTGCATCAAAGCAAGAAAAGGGAAGATTCTGTCATTTCCGTGGCGCTTCCACTGCTGTCACATAATGATTAGCAAAATATATTAGGATAATATTTTTTTCACTGCAGCGCTGCTTTGTAATAAAATTGTGGGCTAGATTGCAAGAGTCTGAAGGATCTGTGTGGATATTATTAATTTTTATGTTTGTACAGTACATTTGTTTGACTAGAATCCAACTTCTCAATTTTTTAGCAATTCAGGTTAGTCACCTTAGATGAAATGCACAAATTCTTTCTTTAATAATGAAAAGCCCTATTCAGGGTTCCTCGATGGGAAAGTGGTGGAGAAAGGAGATGTGACGGATGACCATATTGTTTTAGAAACCTCTCTGATTGCTGTGATTCTGCATTAACCTCCACAGAGCTTACACAGCACTGCAGCCATCAGATCTTATGGTAAAACACAGTGTTCTGTGAGCTCGGTTTGTTCTGTAGCTAGTGCCTGCTGAACAGGCTACCGGCTGGGATGGTGGGCGGTGGTTTAGCAGAATTGTATGAAGTGCAGCTCTACCCTCGGGGGGTGATGCTCAGTTTATAATGAGCAGGACAACTGGGGGAGCCGCATTCTGCAGTGAACTTGGAGTGATGCTCCTCCCAGTCATTTTGGCCTCCTCCCTCACCCTCTGGCCCTCCCCAGGACTCCCCTCATCGCGGCAGGCATCATCGGTGGGCTCTTCATCATCGTCATTGTGGCACTGAGTGTGGCCGTCTATGTGCGCCGGCGGAGCATCAAGAAGAAGCGTGCCCTGCGCCGTTTCCTGGAGACCGAGGTGAGCAGGGAGCAGAGTTGGACATTTCACGTCCAGAGAGTAACAATCCAGACCAAGATTTTGTTTCGACCATCCATCTGAGTGCTCTCTGTGACTCTTTATGGTCAACTGCTTTCTTGACCTTAAACACCCGCCTCTGGCAGGGACACACTCTGAACATCACCGGGATCTTTGCCGTGTGCTGGAGCCTGTTTGCAGTAAAGTCATTAAGTATGAATGTTGGCCATCAGTAAAGGGCTTACTGTGATGTCTTCTCTCTCTCTCTCTCTCTCTCTCTCTCTCTCTCTCTCTCACGCTCTCTCTCTCTCCCTCTGAGGTGTTAAACGTAATCGCAAATGAACAGCACATTTCATTAGTATATAAACAGCTCATTCAAAAAGCATGAATGGACGTATTGTTTTAAAAATCAGCAAATATGCAAGACGCAGTTATATAGCTGCATTTCTAAGTGAAAGCCATTCAGTTCAAATCCCAGCAGGAAATCTTTTGCCGGAATCCCAGGCAAGGCACTCTGGCTGAATAGCTTCAGTGTCAACTTTGAGCTGTTATATATGGGCGAAAGCAAGAGAGCACGCTTCATAGATCCTTTTCATAAACGCATTTGCCAAGAAAGCAAACATTCCAATGAAAATATGTACATAATAATAAGTGTGGAATGTGGAAGGCTGTTATGTTCTCAGCGAAAAGTCTCACCGGCTGCACCGCTCGTGAATTCTTCTCACTTGAGATGCTCTTCCAAAAGAGTGTGTGAAAGGCACACATCTTTAATAAGGTACACATCACAGTTCAAAGCTGACTTCACGTCCATCCACATTCACGCCAGGAAGTACCTGTTTGCTGGGACTCTGTTCTGCTATTGGAATGGACATCTCTGGGGCTTGTCGGGGATGCTCATCTTGTCTGCAATAAGAGCCTCCACCACATAGAAATTCTTCTATGAAATTTACCCCCCTGCAGAGTTACAGTAGCTTCAACACGGCAGACTCTAACACTCCAACACTAATTTAGGGCCTGATTATCTGTATCAGGTGTGTTAAATAAGGGATGCAGCTAAGCTCTGCAAGGGGGGTAAAGCTCCAGGAGCAGGGTGGGGAAGTCCTGCCCTATACGAGGTGAAATCTATCTCCATGAGATGTACTTGGTAAAATCCAGTGTGGGTGCCCTATGCAAATCCAGTGGGAGCACCATATGCGAATCCAGTGTGAGTGCCCTATGTGAATCTAGTGGGAGCACCCTATGCAAATCCAGTGTGAGTGCCCTATGCGAATCCAGTGTGAGTGCCCTATGCGAATCCAGTGGGAGCACCCTATGCGAGTCTAGTGTGAGTGCCCTATGTGAATCTAGTGTGAGTGCCCTATGCGAATCCAGTGTGAGTGCCCTATGTGAATCTAGTGTGAGTGCCCTATGCGAATCCAGTGTGAGTGCCCTATGCGAATCCTTTGGGAGCACCCGATGCGTTTGTAGTGTTAGTGAGCTATGTGATTCTAGCGTGAGTGCCCTATGTGAATCCAGTGTGAGTGCCCTATGTGAATCTAGTGTGAGTGCCCTATGCAAATCCAGTGGGAGCACCCTATGCGAATCCAGTGTGAGTGCCCTATGTGAACCTAGTGTGAGTGCCCTATGCAAATCCAGTGGGAGCACCCTATGCGAATCCAGTCTGAGTGCCTTATGCGAATCCAGTGTGAGTGCCCTATGCGAATCCAGTGTGAGTGCCCTATGCGAATCCAGTGGGAGCACCCTATGCGAGTCTAGTGTGAGTGCCCTATGTGAATCTAGTGTGAGTGCCCTATGCGAATCCAGTGTGAGTGCCCTATGTGAATCTAGTGTGAGTGCCCTATGCGAATCCAGTGTGAGTGCCCTATGCGAATCCTTTGGGAGCACCCGATGCGTTTGTAGTGTTAGTGAGCTATGTGATTCTAGCGTGAGTGCCCTATGTGAATCCAGTGTGAGTGCCCTATGTGAATCTAGTGTGAGTGCCCTATGCAAATCCAGTGGGAGCACCCTATGCGAATCCAGTGTGAGTGCCCTATGTGAACCTAGTGTGAGTGCCCTATGCAAATCCAGTGGGAGCACCCTATGCGAATCCAGTCTGAGTGCCTTATGCGAATCCAGTGTGAGTGCCCTATCCGAATCCAGTGTGAGTGCCCTATGCAAATCCAGTGGGAGCACCCTATGTGAGTCTAGTATGAGTACCCTATGTGAATCTAGTGTGAGTGCCCTATGCGAATCCAGTGTGAGTGCCCTGTGCGAATCCAGTGTGAGTGCCTTATGTGAATCCAGTGTGAGTGCCCTATGCGAATCCAGTGTGAGTGCCTTATGTGAATCTAGTGTGAGTGCCCTATGCGAATCCAGTGGGAGCACCCTATGAGAGTCTAGTGTGAGTGCCCTATGTGAATCTAGTGTGAGTGCCTTATGTGAATCCAGTGTGAGTGCCCTATGTGAATCCAGTGTGAGTGCCCTATGTGAACCTAGTTTGAGTGCCCTATGCGAATCCAGTGTGAGTGCCCTATGCGAAGCCCTTACAATGTGCTCAACAGTTGCACAGATTGAGTTCATAGGAGAGGCCATTCCAGAGATCACTGCCCAGTAATGTGCATCATTTCATTTGAATGCATTTTTTGTTTTGGCTCTGGGCAAGGCAGGAACACCACAGAACTCACCTGTGTGTGTTTAGTAGTGCAGGTTTAAAAAAGTGTAACAAAAGTCATATGTTGCTCCTGTGCAAGGTAACCCATCCCATGATGAAAGTAAACCTACTGTGAGCTAAATAAGCACTAGTCACCCACAAGACGGTGGGGGAAACCACAATGGGCTCCAGCAGTCATGCGTGGGGATGGATCTCGCCCAGCTGTCAGGGAAGTGGAGCAGTGTCATGAAGGGTCTTCACACTAAAGACCCACACCTCTTGTCTGTGTTATTCCAGATTTAGCCTCTTCAGAGCAGGAACATTTAATTTGCGTTGCAAGAAACAGATCTTGGCTGATGAATGTCACCCTTTTCTCCTTTCCTCTGTCTTCTGTTGAGTCTTAGCTCCTTAGCTCCCTCTGATCCTCTTACTTATTGAAGCCTATCTTTTTCTTTTTATTTGGTTAAGAATTCTTAAGAACTTGCCGATTGTCTAGCCAGAGGTAAAAAATACCATGTGCCTGAATTCCATCTCCTCACCCTTGGGCAGCTTGGACACTCTGCGTTCTCGTCTCTGTGGTCTTCAGTTTACTTCTTCGGATAGTTTAATTACTTTGTTTGATTTGTTGGATTACTCACATAGAAGATGACAGATATTCTTATAATATACCACAAAATGACTCAGTTTCCGGCTACTTTAACTTTTCCTTTTGTGTCAGGCTGATGTTGTTACCATGTCTGGAATCAAGGAAAAAAAAAAGATTCATGAAAACTAGTCTTGTATACGCCATGAGTGGGCAGGATTCTTACCATTCAGTTCCCAAAGCAGTTTGAGGTTACTGAGGTAGTAGTAAACAGCTCTATGCTCTCCACTCATTTCAGCACTGCTTCAGACTGGAAGCAGAGTGCCATTTAGCCTGAACAGGACACCAGCTTCCCCTGACAGGTTTTGTGATCTGCTCCCTCCACAGCGCCGATTTAGAATTCCATTTAGATGAAGAACGCATTTTGTTTTTTAATCATATGGCGGGGGGCATAATGGCCTAGTGCTGTAGAGGGGAGGCACTGATATACTGGCTGCATTCTCCGGCACTTGAGCCATAATGAAACATCGAGGGCATGTGCTCCCTTTCATGAGCTGATATTATCTTCTTTTTCACTCTTTCTCTCTGTCTCTCTCTCTCAGCTCTGCTTTCTCCTCTGGTGTAAAAGCCTTCAGCGTTTGCTGCTAGGGGGCAGGGACTTACAACCTGACTACTTGTAGCAGACATAGATCTAAATACAGATCATTCTTGAAGCGGACCGGTATCTATATATATTACATTCCAGCAGTGTTTTCGAACCAATATAGACTCGCAGATACTCATAGTGAGGTATCAAAGATAATTCCACGCAGCCCATCTCTGGCTGTCTCTATGTTTTCTTGGATTGTTTGTATAAACCATCTCACTTTGTCTGGCAAAGACCGACAGCAGTAGCAGGGTAGTTTTTTAGCCAAGTGGATAGGCGCAGCAATGCACACTGCTGCTTACATCCACTCCCACGTGGATTCCTTTTTCGGTTGTTGTCCCACAGCTAGTGGAGCCCCTAACTCCCAGTGGCACAGCCCCCAACCAGGCCCTGCTGCGAATTCTGAAGGAGACGGAACTGAAGAGGGTGAAGATTCTGGGTTCTGGAGCTTTCGGTACCGTCTACAAGGTAACCTGCTTATTGCCGTCCCCGAATGTCCAGTGCCGCTCCAGGTATCTGGCTAGCACACCTATCCTGGCCGGTCACACTGCGTGCAGTACATGCGTGTGCCCTCTAAAAACTCAAGTATCAAAGCATCCCACTCAGTATTCCACTGCCACCCCGTTCTGACAGCGTGACTTTCATTATCCCAGCTGGTACGCCCTGATGCCGACTTCTCTGATGTCTTTTACCTCTATTAAGTCTTGTTTTTGCAAAGCATTCAGCTTCTAACCCGAGTAAAAACATACAATTGGTAAATGTATAACTTCCAAAAAGCACACTGCACCTAGCACCTTAGAAGCTGCAAAATACACTCACCTAAAGGATTATTAGGAACACCTGTTCAATTTCTCATTAATGCAATTATCTAATCAACCAATCA
>JABFEA020000038.1:20098690-20127012 GCA_019775915.2 Cyphomyrus plagiostoma
CCTCGGCCCCCTCCCCCCGGCGCCGCGCCCCGCCCCCCCCCCCGCCCGCGCCCCCCCCCCCGCCGCCCCCCCCCCCGCGCGCCCCCCCGCCCCCCCCCCCCCCCCCCCCCGTAAATGGAGAGACAGTGTACAGTAGCAAGGGACGGGGACACATAAAAGCCCTCTGAGACGGAACGTTTGGCTCAGTGAGGCGCCGGTCGGCGTGCAGGTTCTCCACACGCACCCGCTTACGGCGGTTCCACGAGAATAAAAGCGGGTACATCACAGCATCCGAAAGGCTGATGCTCAGACAGATTCATTTGCGGAAGGGCTGCAGCAGTTTTTTACTGAGATGGTTTCCATTGAACCACGTGAGCTGCAGACTGGTGTTCATGGGTCTGCGTGTCTGGGAGTGTGCGTTTATAAAGCTATCATTATACGTATCTAGTTAAGGAAGGACTGTGCTGGAGAACACTGGGCAGCAGCATAGCCTTTGATTGACACATTCAACAGAGTCTTGTCTATTAAGAGGGCGTCAAATACATTTCTTCTATACTTCGCAGAGCCAGGGCGAGCCTTCAATCTGTCTTCCTAGTGACCCTCCTATCAACTGGCATGTCCTGCACATCGCCGTATCTCTGTCTCGCGGTTCGGCATTAAAGGGGCCCCCTCGCCTTTGATCAGCTTCTTCTGCATCCTTTTTCAGCATTACGGGGAATCTGGAATTATTGTGACTCGTGTCTGGCGGTGAGCTTGCGGCGCAAACGTTTCATTTAACACGTTTCCTTGCAGACAGTACGGCACAGAGAAGCGCGGTCTCCCTTTGTGCGCGCGTAGGAAGCGTAATTAAAAAGAGAAGCGGAAGGTGCTCGCTATCTTATCGAGGAAAATACAAGACGAGCTCTTTGGAGTTCTTGTTGATATGAAGGAATCTGATGATATCCAGGATAAATCTGTGGCTTGTGAGGCAGATCTAACCTTTCCACACAATGTAGGTCACATTGGACAGGCAGCCAGAATCCTGCGCTTGTGGGGAATGGAAGGAGGCAGATTGACCCCCATCTACCATGGCTGGCACCACCAGCTCCGCCACCCCAGGCTCCTTGCTCCCCACAGTGCCGAAAATGAGGTGATCCTCCCCGCAACGTGCGACAGAGACGTTTGGGGCTTCACCTGGAGGATGTGGGGGCAGGTCACGGCCCCTCCCTGCCAAAGCATTATCAGCTCCATCTGGTACCCTCTGGCCGTGCCAAGGCCGGGGCTTGTCCTCCAGGACAAGGTCACGGGTCGCCTTGTTCTATGGGTCAAGGCGTCCAGAAGACCCTCCCACCCCAGACTGTAAGGCGGGGGCGTCCATCTCTCCCAGGGTCTGAAACATTTGAATTGCTTTTTAAAAGGCCCTTAAATAGTCCGTGTAGCATGAATCCAGTCTTGGAGTTTTGAAGTATTTGTGATTTTTACTTTTCTCTCAATACTAGAATAAGCCTACCCACCCCTGCCTTCCATCTCCTGGGTTGGGTTGTCCGTCCCGTTCATGTTTTGCTCCTCCACACCATGCTGAGTTGGCCCTGGAACGTGACGGACAGGCTGGCATCCACACAAATTACACCTCATCGCTCATGTACCCCGACCCTCTCCCCACCATCGGTAGATTATGAGTCATGCAGGGACTCTGCAGCATGCCACAAGCTTGAACCCAAATGTGTCGTTATTCTCTCTCTCTCTCTCTCTCTCTCTCTCTCTCGCTCTTTCCTTCACACACTCTACCATAGAAACTCCAAAACAAATTACCCACCATGGCGTAGAGCCCACGCCCCATGCCAGCTGACCGTGTCGCATCTCCTGGAGATGCATTGTGGTGGCTGTGTTATTGTTTCTCTGGGGCTGCTGGCAGACGCCCCTCAACCTGCCCCTCACTCGCTGCCCGTCCTGCACGCCACCTGCTAATGACACTTTTGGGCCAAGGCTCCGCCCCCCCCCCGCCCACTCAAACCCTCCGTCGTCACACGCTATATGTTCAGCCGCTTGAAGCCGTCCATTTATAAAGCATCTCGCTGCTTGTATGCTGACAGTCAGCGTTCACGATATTGACAACGACTTGTGGTTTTTACTCCAACATATGTTAACAGAGCAATTCAGGGTAATTACTTGGCTCAGGGCTATAGCAACAGACTCCCCTCAAACCTCGTATTGGCACGTTTTAGGGCCATTGGACCAATACCCATGGGTGGCTCATCCACAGCCCTGTGTGTCAGCTCAATGTTTTGGTGCTATGTGGTTTTCTGAGGCCCTGGAACGCTTATGATCCTTCATAACTTCCAGAGCACACTGTAAGGTTCCTTCTAAGGCAGCCGCAGTGGGTGGGTTGTGTGGATTGCATATGAGGCTGCAGTTATCACAGATTTCTCTTCTCCATTTCAGTTACAGACATGATGTCTGCCCCCCCGGCCCCGACAGCGATTTTGATTCAGGGCTCATCCCGTGAGTGATTTGAAGTCTCCGATTTGGTCCGCAGAGCAGCGCTGACAGTCCGCTCTGCCGCAGCCGCACTTATTAATGCGTTATCAATTTGCATCTCCATGTGCAGTGCTGTGGAACCTGTGATGCGTTTTCCAATTGTTAGAATGCGATAAACAAGCGACCCTCTGTGATTTTATCAAAATAATCGCTTTATTTCAGTCTGAAAGAATTTCCGTAATGTGGCTGCAACTATGGCCAAGAAAGGAGCTTAATGAGTGGATTACTCAGCCTGGCAATCTGGTCCTGGCTGAGTCATATTGTAAATGTTTATCCTTTGTTGTTGGACATCTAATACCCCCCCCCCCACCACCACCACCACAACACCTCTGCAATCTTTTTTTTTCTCATTAGCTTTCCTTCGTTCTAATTCTATCATTAGAACATTTCCTAACCCTGCCCCTCCCCAGCTCGCTGACATCGTTGTATGTTTACACAAACCTTATAAATAGACATTGCCATCTCCGGCTTTTTAATATACACTGCTTTTATTTTAATTAGGCCCTACTCATCAGATAAAGACAGCTTGAGCTGTTGTCCTGGTCCTGATAATGCTGGTCTCCATGAGATAGAGCAATATTATGGCCACAATGGGAGCTCCGACTCTACTATGACCAAGAAATCAAGGGGGGGGGCTGATTTACCCAGATTAATGCATAGACCAGGTGTAGCAAAAGGGAACTAACTAGGGCAGGGAAAAGCTCCAATCCCACACGTTCACAATCCCATGTGAGTGGATGCACTGCATATTCTGTCACAGTGATTTTTTTAAATTAAATGGTACGTAAGGACTTCAGTAAGCAAGGTATAGATTCAGTGGTGGTTTTTGAGGATTTTTTAGTTAGCCAAGATAATGGATGGACGGACAGATTTAAGCATCTAGGTGTTATACTTAGATTTATTATTTTTTCTCCAAAATTCATTATTTACCGAAAATATAAGGTCTCCTTGGCATATGAAACCAGAAGGTTTTGGG
The DNA here is from genome assembly GCA_019775915.2 of Cyphomyrus plagiostoma. Lineage (NCBI taxonomy): Eukaryota > Metazoa > Chordata > Actinopteri > Osteoglossiformes > Mormyridae > Cyphomyrus > Cyphomyrus plagiostoma. The sequence goes on from JABFEA020000038.1 coordinate 20,102,163, forward strand.
TTTGAGATCGGGTCCTCAACCAGTACCACCCGCTGCTCGATGCTCTGGATCACACCCAGTCTGAGATCACTGGGGCATGGACTCAACATGGTGTTGAAGGCACGCCACAGGGACGCTTCTCAAAGATAAATTAGCAAATTAGCCGATGGCAGATCTCTACACCGAGAAGCTTGTTCCATCTCATCCCACAGATGCTCGTCTGGATTCAGCCACCGGTAACCAGCCAGGCCATGTTCCCAGGAACTAATACCTGGACATGACTGGCCTATTGGAGTCTCCTGAAAGAAGCCATTTGTTTATGGATGTCTTGGTGCCAGGAAAGGATGCGTGGAATGCATCATCGTCGATGTCCGGCTGTTTAGCATGTGCCATGAAAATACATCATCGCAACCCCCCGTCACAGTCAGGCACAGTAGCATGGATCTGTGGGGTGATTTTTTCTATATCCTAGTCCTCAAGGAAACATAAACCAGGCACATTGTTTTCAGTCCATTGGCATTCCCTATTTCATTCAACGGGTAGGAGAGCCACTCCGGTCAGCGGCTGCTGTGCCCTTTTTGCGACAGGCTTTGGCAAGGTAACCGTAGCAACCTGCATCTTTCTGGACTTTCTGTACTTGGCTGTCTGACTTTAGCCCATCTGCTTCCCCATCAGACTCCACTGGCCTTTACGATTAACCGTATGATTCTGACCGCAGAAGTGCCAGAGGCTGGATGTTTGTTAGATGACGAGTCATTCCTCTGTGCGCCCCAGACGCTGCAGTCCATGAGCACCCCAGCAGGGGACGCCGTTTCTAAAAGACTCACTCCAGCAAATGTGGCAATAGCCACCACGCTACGTTCAAAGTCGCTCAGATCTTTTCCCTCACTCATTCCCCCTCTGAATCCCTGGGTGTCTGTATACCCTAAATAGCGTGATCTGAAGACACAGTGCTGTCGCTGACTGAACTGGCTGGCTTTTACCCAATAATAGCCCCCCGTCTGTGTTTGTGTAACCTTATGGCTGGGGGGCACAGAGATGTGTCACTGAATAGAGCAACAAAAATGTGTAATTTAGTTGTGTATACTCCAATTCTTCTGAAGCCTCCAATATAATTTTTCATGAAACAGTCTGAGTTCATAAAAAAATCTGCTAAGGGATGTTGCACTGAAAAGTTTGACTAGTGTCAAATCAATACAGTCTGATTTTTTTCTGTGTGTGTAGTGTAGTGTATTAATCTGGCAGATTATATCGTTGCCTGCATGTTGTGTAAGCACAAGCATTAAATGATCTCAGCGCAGATGGAGAAAGGTTGTATCAGATCATCGAGGATCTTTCGCTAATTTATTTTTCACAGTATGAGCTTTGGGATGAAGTGCTTCATTAGAGATCACGCAAAGGTGTCTGTTGAATAAATACAAAGCCATCGAATTGCACCCATCATCACTTAGCACCTAATGCACCCCAAATTCGGATAATTGCATTTTAAATTCCAATGCCTTGTCAGAAAGAACATGATTCATTAGCTTCTTTATTGCAACACACAGAAATAATGCTGGCGATATTCAGTGTTTTTTATAAAGTATGAGTGCAGTCCATGCGATCCGTGCTCCTCTCAAAGGTTTTTTTGGTAAATTAGTAGGTAATGTACAGTAGTGACTAAATGCTGAATATTTAGCGGCAGTAGAGAAGTTGAAGGGGTAGCGGGGGGGCGCAGCGTTTACTGAAATCCCAGGGTGGACCTGCACTTCTTATGTGAGTTACTCGGCCCTGAAATACACCAGTTAAACTCATCAATAGGTAAGATTGTAAGCGTCCGCCAGAGTTAAATGTACAGTAATTTATTGGCACACGAGGCTGTGTTTCTGTGTGCTGTGCACCCGGATGAAGGCAGCACAGCCTTGCTGGAGAACGTGAGACCAGAGCCACCCGGGGCTGGAGCTGCAGCGAGGCCAAAGGAAAGCTACTGTAAGGGGCGTGTGTTTCATAAACGCTGTGCTCAATGGCGGTCGAATCCCATGTGGCTCCGCCCTCAGCACCCCCGACCCCCAAGCTGCGAGGCCGGTCTGGAGCCCACAGATTGCTAAGTACCCCCCTCCCACCCTTCTCACAGGGCTGGGAATCGAGGCACCAAGAGTATGACAAAGAGGTGAGGCTCTGTGCCAGTAGCGACCCTGCCTCTCTCACAGTGCGTCGCTGCTACGCGTTACCCTGCTCACAGATTTACTTCAGCCCAAACACCCCATAAGTCTCCCATAAGCTGCATTTAATCACCTCAGAACAAAGTATACACAAATTTACTATATTTGTTATAGATTTCTAATTATTTATATAAGTAAAAGTTGAGGATAAACAGTGCGCATCACCAGCTCCTTGTGGATTATTGTAATCAACATCTCTATTGATCGGCTGCCCAGTCTCCAGAAGTAATCTGTTTTAAATACACTTCCAGCAGTGTAAGATAGGCCCTGTGTAATTGTGTTGGCGGGGGCCCAAAGCGAGCTGCAGCCAGGGAGGGGAGTGTATGTGTGCTCTCAACTCCCAGATGGAACTGGGGGGGCGCAGGTCCCATGCACACTCGCCTGCTACTGCCCGTGAGTGACAAACCAGGGGTAGATGAATGGGTGGGGCCAAGCTGGCCGATTGCCGGGCATCCCCGCCCCCCCAATAAATAGAGACGGCTACAGAAGGTGGGCCCCATCACTTCGCCTGATTTTGTTTTAATTGCTCACACCAGAAATGGGATGCTGAAATCGTGTTCCTCTCCTGAAGCACCTCGCAACGCTGAGGGATGCCGTCCCCCCCCCCCCAACAAAGAAGTGAAAGCGGGAGGGCGAGCACGCCTGCCAGCTGCTCGCCAGAGAGCGACGGCACCCACTCCCTGGCCCCCCCCGAGGCCGGTGACGGATGGCTCTCTGGGGGCACGTTAGAATCGGAGCCACGGGCCGCCAGGCGACTGCACCATCGATTTATTGTAACATTTGTCTGGGCCGGCGAAATGCCTCTAGACGGGGGGGAAAAAAAGCATTTTAACACAATCCCGTTGAGTCAGCTTTTGTCTACTCCGCTGATACATAGACGTAAATTACCCCAGCGCTCTCAGAGTGTTTCAAAGCACGCCGATGATTGTCTGTTGTAAGACTGGCTCGCCATCGACTGGAAGCAGGCTGTCCTCCCAGGCACACACTCTGTCTTTATTATTCCTGTCCATATTGATTAGCCAAGACGGCAGCAACTTGTGAATTATATCAAAATTATACCCTTAACCTGGCTCTCCTCTGTTCTTTCCAGGACCCACACGTGTGCGCCAGTCTGCCACATGGGCAAGTTCCGAAACACTGTCCGCTCAGTCGGTCGAAATTCTGCCTGGCTATCCCTCCTTCTTATCCCTGTTTTTCATAATTAACATTCACTAGACGGAAAGCTATCAATTTTCTCCCTGCTTAATTGTCTTGAAAATTGCGAAAATTACAGAGCGCCGTTTCGCCAACGGTGCAGGGAGCGAGATTCCGCCCGGACTCGTCACGCGCTCCACCGCGTGACACTGCGTCATGTCCTCAAGCACACACACGCCTACAGGCACAACAGATCTCCGTTTCATTACAGGCTACCTTCTCCAAGCATACCCCCCAAACACAGCCAGTGGCACTATTTTGAAGTTGTCTACTTAGGTGTCCAAGGATCTTGTCTACATAATTCAATACAAACAAGCTTTTAAATAAGGATTTAGCATGCGCTAAAATTACAGTGATCCCCTATAGGCTGGCAGTAGAACAGCAGCTTATGTGCATGCCTCTTGAGATTGCAAGGTGCTCTTAACTATAAAAAAAATATCCTGATCTTTAATAAAAAAAATATATTTGTTTTTTATCCTAAAGGAAAGGTAAGTAGGTGTTTCTGCATATGGCTGAAGTGAGAGGCATGCTGGGATACTGGCGGTGTTTATTAGCATACCCACCCAAACCCACCCATTTTGTGAATTTATCCTTTTCAGAATAGGTGTCCCAGAGTCTATTCTATGTTATTCAGAACACACAAGGATCGAAAATAAGGACCTACCATGCAGCAAAATTACAGTGACCCCTGTAGGCTGGGAGTGGAACAACACATTACATGGCAGTGTACTGTCTACTGAATGAAAACTTTGTTGTTGCTTTTTGGTCTCCATGCCTAAGGAAGTCTGCAGGCATAGCACGGATTATCTGAAGCTGCAACACAGAGGTTTTACTGGAAGGTCAGGTATATCGTGGCATCTGTATGCTGCACTCGAGCGGTGAAAGGGGTCCACAGTTTGACATTTGGTTCCTATTGCAGTTATAAAGCAATGTTAGCATCTGCAGCCACATGTACCTCAGTTTGGCGCCAAGAGCCACCTGGCGAGACGGGGGCAGCCCCTGCTCCACTGCCCCCTGCTGGTTCCTCTTAGAAAAATAGATATTTTTCCCAGCAACGGGACGCCTGGTTGTAAGAGCCATGGATTTGTAAGCTGCATGTTCCAAACCCTTGGCATACTATCTTTCAGAGTGGTGTTTAACCTGAATTGTTCCAATAAAATACCAAGTTCTATGAATATAGGGGGGAAAACTGCAAAGAAAAGCACCAGCTATGGAAGTGAATGCAATGCTGACCCTAGGGCCTCCTTTTTCAGTGTGAGCCTTGTGTAATTATAGTATTGTCCTTGTAATTCTGCCTCTTTCGTTCTCATTCCAATTTGTTCCACCCTAAATCAGCCTGACTTCTTATCCCATCTCTCTTGGTAAGCCTTTTAAACATTTCATTCATCTCTCCCTTTTTTGTAACCCAAATCAGCGTGTGTGTGCCATCGTCCGCTCAAATTGTGAGATATGCACGGGTGCAATCCCATTAACATGGGTGCCAAAGCTCCAAATTGAGCACAGCTGCCCAGTCGTCCCCATTGATTGTGGGCTTGGATCCGGTCAGTGCCAGTTCCCACGCAGCTAGGGATTCCGGTCTCGGACCACCGGTGGCAGCCCGGCACTTTAAGGGCCTGTTGTTCTCAGAGGTTTTCTAATCGATGACCTAAGGCTGTCGAGCGTCTCCCTAAGCCTTCGCTTTTCTGGAAGGAGGCTGAGATGCTCTGATTCGTTCCAGTCAACTCCTCTATTTATTTTTCCCCTTTTCCTTCCTCCTCTTCCTCCATTTCACCTACTTCCCAAAAATGTGCAACGCTTCCATTCAGTTTTGTCAACAACCGCTTTAAGATTCTGAATCCACTCCTGGGTCAAAAGGGCACTCGGATGTTTCCGAGTAATCCGACAGAAGGGGCAGGATGCCTTTGCACTGCTTAAATCAATTGAACATTCCATTTTATCCTACTGCACAATCGTTAGTTGAGATTTGTCACTGGGGAAATGTTACCCTCTTCCAGAGAGCACTTCAGGTTGCGACTCAGCCCAAACAGCAAGAAAAAGTCCCATTCATTTAAAGCACAAGGGACTTTATCCAGTTCAGTCCTGTTCTTCATTAGTTTGATAAAAATCTCATTCAAGTTGGTCACAAACATTTGCTTCCGCGGCCGTTCCCAAAGTCCTATTAAGCCCCTCAGAAATTCATAATTATCTTTGTGTTTGTCTCATTGAGGACTGAAAACTATAGTGATTTTTGTAATTTTTTTTAACCAAACATCACAACAATTTACTTCATAGCTTCCAACAAATTTGCAGTTTATGAAAGCACTTCTTATGGAACTTGTAGAAATGTATAAAATATGAATGTGAAAGGTATGATATAGACTGTCGTTTTAAATTCCATCGAAATAACACTAATTTCCTCACAGGTTATAATGGCGTCCATACAAGTCACATAGGCCAAGTGTAAATGTTGTCCAACAGGTGATGCCTCTTTTTAAGGCTGACGTTGATGTCTTGGTCTTGATTAACAGCTCATCAGAGATGGTTGTTGTTGATGCTACTTCCCCTTTAAAAACCCTCACTTCCTCTTTCTGCAGCGGGAGGGGCTTGTATCAGGTGGGGAAATGACAGCAGCTGAAACTTGCTTTTAACTTTTTTTAACTGCTAAACACGACACAAAGAAGTACAATCAGCTTGTCTAACTGAAGTCCTCTGGAACGGGATGCCATTCAGAAAGTTGTCTTGACTCTGGGGGGGGGGGTGACAGCTCCTATAGTAAACTCATGCACTGAACAAGCTCTGTTATGTTGGCAGGCAAGCTGCTAATTATCTGTGTCACAATATGTCACTGTCTGGTTTGTTACGGTTATTGTCATAGTCACATAGCAGGCACAGTTAGCTAAAGAGATGTCCGTATTGTTCAGTTCATTGTTTATGAGATGAAAAGCTTTTTTTTTTTACAGTTTTAAGCATTTATACTGTTGGGTACTGAAGTTATTCAAGGTAAGTTCAAACAAGATCACCCTGTTGGCATCAATAAAAACTTTTTAAGATGAATTTTAACTCGTTTTTCAATGTCGGTTAGCATATGCTAATGTTGATGGCCGATGATAGTGACAGGCCACTTGACGTCATGGCTGCTGTCATCGACAGGGCATGATGTACCTAGAGGAGCGCCGGCTGGTGCACAGGGACCTGGCTGCTCGCAACGTGCTGGTCAAGTCGCCCAACCACATCAAGATCACCGACTTCGGCCTGGCGCGTCTCCTGGATGCCGACGAGAAGGAGTACAATGCGGATGGCGGCAAGGTTGGCACTCCATGGGGGGATGATTAGCTGCCAGGTGGTCAACATAGGCTCGACACAATTCCATCCCTACACGGTCAGTCAAACATGAGTACTGATTTCATGTACTTGCCCAATTAGCAATAAAGGGGGCGCTGTTGAGCTGCAAATGCAATAAGGCGTAAACTTAGACTTTCCCACAGAGTTTGTAATAAATTATAATTTAGCGGTGCCTGTAGCATAGAGAGAGTTATATTACTTGCGATACTGCTGGCTGCCTGCTGGAACGCGGACGGTTCCGTCGGGTATCGAGCGGCTCCCTCTTTCTGCTCTTCACGATTTTTTTTTTCCCTTTATTCGCCAGCTTCCACTTACGCTCTGATGCGTGCTCGTCTGCCCAAGAGCCGGCGCCTTCATATACTTCAGAATCTTATCACCCCTTTAAAAATCCATCAGCGGGATTAAAATACGCATTACATATTCACCAGGGGACTGGGGCTGAATGGTTAATAAGCAAGGGGCCAGTGAGCTCCTTCACTGCGTGGGGCCCTGATCTGAGCGAGGCTTAGCCCAAACTGCACGCGGATGCATAAATATGAAAGCTTAACTTCTCTATTGACTTTTTTTCTTGTTTTTACTATGGCAAGCTTGAATGCAAATATCACAAACGTAATTTGTTTACAAAGGCATAGCACTGCATGGGTGATGATCGTTTCACTAAATGTGCAGTATCTCTATTAGCTTCCCGTGGGTCCGCCCAGGCCGGTCCTCTCCATCTTGCCAAGGGTTGCTTTCCAGTCACACTGCCTCCTCGCTCCGAGACGTGCATCCTAAGAAGTGCCGTTTTGTGTTTTGCGATCTGCTAGTGACATTTATCTTTGTGCAGTCTTTCCTGTACTTTTACATACAACTGTGGAAAAAAATTAAGAGACCGTGCCATATTTTTTAAGAATCTGCGTTGTTAAATCCTGGTTTAGTATTGGATCTACTGGCAGAAGGCTATATTAAGCAGCAGGTTGCTTCCAGGCTCAACATTTTTTTAATATAGCAGGTACACATGAACAAGGTGAAGCTGAAGACACTGGGAATGACCAAAAACCAGCCAGGTAGAGGGAAGAAGCTACTTTCTAATGCCAGAGATGACTGTCAACTTATCCAGTGGTGCCTCATGAATCGGGGAATCAAATGACCTTCAAAATGAATGGGAAACATTGCGTGGTGTGAAGTGCACTGCTAGGGCCAGTTCGTAACAGGCTCCTAGAAGCAGGACTAGGACTAAAGCAAGGAAGAAGCATGTATATTTTGTATATTTTTTTTTTTTGTGCTTCTCTATAAAGTGTATATTTTATACAGAAGCATACCCATAAATTGAGAAATGAGTAAAACTAAAAAAAAATTTTTGTGGTCTCCTAATTTTTTCCAGAGCAGTATATTTTTCAGTGGAAACATTTGCAGAAAGTGACAGGGGAAGGAATGCAGTACTGCATTTGCACCAGAGTTCTGGGGGGCGCTGACAAGCCTGATGGTAACAGTGAGCACAGTCAATTATTTTAATTTTATTTATCATTTATTTTATCAGGAAGGTTCCATTGAGATACAATATCGCTTCTTCCAGGAATTATGTATGGCCTTGCTCCGCAGATAAAGAATAATTCTGCACTTGTGTTAGGTTCCAGGGAATTTTGTGCAAAATGCCCTGGACTTTGCATCCTCTCAAATGCAAGGCGAGTTTGTGTCCCTAGGCCATATTTCACACACCTCGTCTGTGTTCAGGTTCAGCCGCGGTGATTCGGCTTTGTCGTGTCATGCCACCGTGCTCTCATCCCACAGATGCCCATAAAGTGGATGGCTCTGGAGTGCATTCACTACAGGAAGTTCACGCACCAGAGCGACGTGTGGAGCTACGGTGAGCTAATCACATGACAGCAGCATGCCAATCAATTCTCGCACAGCTGGATCACCTGACCCATGATTACTGTCAGCCATGAGGAGAAGATACAAGAATATTCAATTCTGCTTTATGACCTTTTATGCCTGTATATATTTCTGCTTTATGATCTTTTATGCCTGTATATATTTATGTATATAATTTTGAATGTAACCTGAATGTATAGCCAGTGTGGTACATATCCCTTTCTTTAAACTGACGGGACAGTCATGGTGTTTTCTGTTTTTGCTTCCACAGGAGTGACCATCTGGGAGCTGATGACGTTTGGGGGCAGGCCCTATGATGGAATCCCCACACGCGAGATCCCAGACCTGCTGGAGAAGGGAGAGCGGCTTCCCCAGCCACCCATCTGCACCATCGATGTCTACATGGTTATGGTCAAATGTGAGACGACCCTCACACACATCAACATGCTCCTGGTCACATGTGACATAACCTGCCCTCATGCAAACATCAACATCCAATTAATCTACTAGTTCTGAGGAGCTTCTCACATCCACACAATCCTAGACCTGCACCTTACTGAGGCCCCCTAAGGGCTGGTTTATACTTGACACTTGCATGCTTTCACACACTGTCACTATGCAACTCATATCTCCGTGCGTAGTTTACGTCAATCTGGAGGATTAAAATAATGTCCACGAGGAGCAGTGTGAGAAATCATCTTGGTCAGCTTCTTTGTTTCTAGGCTCACTTTTGTGTGTATGAGGTTGTAGCCTGAAGTGTTTTTCACTCACTACTTCCATAACCTATAATATAAGGACAAAAGTATTGGGACACTTGGCTATTATGCCTACAGGAACTTGTCTGACATCCCATTATAAATCCATAGGCATCAGTATGGAGTTGGTTCCCACCTTTGCAGCTATAACAGCTGCCACTCTTCTGTGAAGGCTTTCCTCAAGATTTTGGAGTGTGTCTGGGGGAATTTTTGCCAATTCATCTAGAAGAGGTCAGACACTGTAATGTTGGATGTGAAGGCCTGGCTTGCAATCTGTTCCAGTTCATTCCATAGATATTCAGTGGGGTTGAGGTCAGGGCTCTGTGTAGACCAGTCAAGTTCTTCCACACTAAACTCACCCAACTATGTCTTTATGGACCTTGCTTTGCGCACTGGAGCACAATCATGCTGGAACAGAAAAGGGCCTCTTCCTCAAACTGTTCCCACAAAACTGGAAGTATAGAATTGTCTAAAACGTCTTGGTTTGATGGAGTATTAAGAGTTCCCTTCACAGGAACTAAGGGCCAAATCCAGCCCCTGAGAAACAGCCCCATACCATTATCCCTCCTCCACCGAACTATACAGTTGGCAGAATGTTGGTGGTGCTGCACCAGGTGTACGCCTCACAGTAGTTCCACATATAGGTGCACAAACAACTCATTGAATGTACACAGAATGCTTAAGAACCATGATTAATGTGGCCATTATGCATAAGCAAGCATGTTACAAGTGTCGAGTATAAACCAGCACAAAGTTACAAACATCAGTATTATATACTGCCATCCCTAGCTGGCTGATATCAGGGAAAGGCATCCTCAGTGCAAAAGCAGGAAGCCATTCACACAGTACATATAGCTACTGCCAAAGTGTCATTCTTAGTAACTTGACATCAGCTGTGTCTTCAACCTGCATGTGTGTGACTTTGCAGCTTATGTAGACAAAACAATTGGCCACCAGGAAGAACCAGCTTCAGCTCCATAGCCAATGAGAACCTATCCTCACGAAGACTGACACCTCTCATTCTCTCTCTCTGTCTCTCTCTCTCTCCCTGTGCACGATGCAGGTTGGATGATCGACGCAGACAGCAGGCCCAAGTTCAAGGAGCTGGCAGCTGAGTTCTGCAGAATGGCCCGTGACCCTCAGCGCTACCTTGTAATCCAGGTGAGGCTTTCTTGTTCCCAAAAAAAGTTATTTATAAACACTGAGGGCAGGGTTTGGACCTGTGAGTCTGTAAACATGTCCTCTGGCCTCCAATCCAGGGAGATGACTGCTTGAAGCTACCTAGCCCCAATGACAGCAAGTTCTTCCAGAGCCTCCTAGATGAAGAGGAGCTTGAGGACCTAATGGATGCTGAGGAGTACTTGGTCCCTCACTCCTTTGGTGTGCCAGCGCCCCCTGCCTACACTCCTCGGCCTCACATTGACTCCAACCGGGTAGGTCCATGCCATTGAGAAATGTTCTGACCCAGAAAAGTCCAGGTACATTTATTGTGGAGACTGAATTTTATCATAGTGCATACTCTTTGCATTCATAACCCACAGTAAATGACCTTTATTACTGCTAGCGAAACACATTCTGAATCTCCCATCCCAGCGTCCTAGGCCTTATACTGTAAATACTGTAACTTAAACAGCACGGTACAGACGTAAGGCAAAATAAGCAGGGAAACTGTTTTTTTCCATCTATTTGTTGCATTCAGAAGTTGAAGCAGAGAAATCAAGGCACTAGGGATCTCGGTCTGATTTCCCTGGAGGACCGTAACTAGAACAGGCCAGTTTGGAGCATGTGGATGCGTGTAACACTGATAAGGAAGTCAGGGTTCCTTCTCCGAGGGCAGCACACTCGTCGGCCCTGTAGACAAACATGGTGGAGCACTGCATTCGGAAGTACTCTGCTTTTGTTGTTGTTTCTGTGTTTCATCCTAGGAGTACCTAGAAGCTACAGCCCCCAAACAAGCGGATCAGTCAATCACACGGGGTGTTTCCCCAAATACTCCTCCTGTTCTTTTCCTTCCCTAAGATGCTTAGATGATAGCAAGCTTTGTGAATACGAATAAGAGGTTCATGGCACTGGAGATGCTTTTCAGCCTTGTTTGTACAAGTACTGTATCAGAGGAACAATTGGAGCTTGCGGTCAGGAGATTTACTTCATGTAATGGCAGAATAACACCGTGGTTGTTACACGGACAGAACGGCACATGGCCACCAAAGCTGCATTTGGGCACATGTGAGAAGAAGGTGTGGCCAACTCCAGTGGTAGAGTGACATAACTGGTTATGCTTGATGATAAGTAATTCCAGGTCCTCATTCCCTCATGATGTGTTAATTGGTGTGTTACACTTTCTTTAGCACCAGTGATCAAATGACTTGGTTTCTCTAGTCCTACAATTGGTCAGTTCTGTGTTACACTTTAGTAAGGTATTTGGACAGCTTTTCATTAGCTTTGGAGTGAATAAAGCAGTCTAGAGATGATAAGGTAGAGGATTACATGATTGAGGGAAGGGAGGAAGTGTGTATAGACAGAAGAATCAATAGTAGCGCCAACAAGGAAAGCATGACCCACGACCCCTTCACGTGTTTGTGCTGCCTAACTGTAATAATTGCGGACTCCTATGGCTTTTCCTAAGCCTAAGCAACGTTTCTTATTCTATCATTATCTACATCACCTTTGTACTGATTTTAGTTACCCTGTTTTGTGTTGGTCCAGCTCAGTTTTGCATTATAGCAACTTACAACTGCTATTTGCTTGTAGCACCCTGAGAACTCTCACCACTGACTCCTACAGGTGGCACAGTGTAACTAGCAGTGTCGCCTTCTGGCTCCCCACAGAACCAGTTTGTATACCACGATGGCAGCTTCGGTGCTAATGAGGCAGTGACAGCTCACGCCGGGGCGGTTGCAGCGTCTGCCACCGAGAGGTTGCCTGGGGCCCAAGGACCCGCACCGGAGGACCCACGCTGCAATGGCACACTCCGCAAGCAGGCCTCCCCCCGGCCAGCAGAGGGCGCTGCCGTGCAGCGGTACAGTGCAGACCCCACCGTGTTCCTGGGAGAACGAGGTCCCCGAGCAGCGGGTGATGAGGATGGCTACATGACCCCAGAGCAGGATAAGACGTCGGGTAGGTGCCATTAACCACAGCTCATTTTCACAAGCTGATCCCCTTCAATTAGAAAAAAATACCTTTTATAATATCTGAATATAATATAGGTGGCTATCTAATGCTCTACTAATAAATATTATTACATAGTATTTCCATTTTGCCATTATTATTATGCTTCATTTGCATTCCTAATTTCTGTATTTTTCCAGCATATCATTTGCTTCTGTACTATTACTGTTTAATGGCTGAGTCATTTCTGCACGTTGAGCCCCAAAACAAGAATACCTTGATGGAGTGTCAGTAGACAAGAATCAGGCTTAAACTTAGCAACAGAGTGCCAGGCCTGATTGCCAGGACAAGAAAGGCTGGAATAATCGCAGTCTCGACGAGAGATAATCAGCGTGTGGAAAAGCTCTGTTTGAAAGTGTGCCCATAATGCTTTTTTTTTCGACAGTGGATTACCTCAACCCAGTAGAGGAGAATCCCTTCATCACACGCCGAAAGAATGGCGACGTCCACGCCCTGGATAACCCGGGCTACCACGGCGCCCCTGGGGGGCCAGCCAAGGTGGAAGACGAATACATTAATGAACCTCTGTACTTCAACGCCTTCAACACTGTCGGGGAGAAAGGCAAGAACGGCGTCCCCATTCTAAAGGCCCCCACAAATATCAGCACTGCCCAGGCCATCCAATCAGGACACGCCCCTCACCCCACCCAGCCTGGCCATCACCAAATAGGCCAGCCTAGTCACCCTGGGCAAAGCGGTAACCCCCCCCATCCAGGTTACACATTCCATCCTGCTCACCCCAGCCACTCCCTCCACCCAGGCCATCCTCCCCTCTCCAGCACTATCCTGGCTGACAAGAAGCCCAAGAAGACCTTTGACAATCCCGAGTATTGGCACCATAGCCTGCCTCCCAAGGCTAGCCTCCACAACCCTGAGTATCTGCCAGAGTGCAGCACCAAGCTTTTCTACAAACAGAATGGCCGCATCCGGCCTGCAGTGGCTGAAAACCCAGAGTACCTATCCGAATTCTCCCTCAAGCCTGGTATGGTACTACCACCTCCACCCTACCGCCAGAGGAACACAGTGGTGTAGTAGGATGGCGGTCAAGAGACGGTTGGCTGGCAGGTGGGGACTTGGGGATGAGAGGTGCTCAAAACCACAACTGCTTGGTTCCTGTACCAGCATCCTAACTTTCAGTTCCTCACTCCTTACAACCAGCAAACAACTGATCATTGTGCCGCCACCCAACTCTAACCTGGACCTCCCACATCCTTGTTCCAATCTCGCCAAGGCAACCTTGAGCTCTGAAAAGCTGCTGGGGCTGTTGTCATGTGTCAGTTCAGACTCCCTGTCCCTCATTCCTAGTATCTGGAATGGATTGGTCGTGAGTGGTCAAAATGATGTGGCAGGTAAACATTTGACATGCCAGATGCTACTTCTCACTGTTTACTACAAGTTGGATGCTACGTCTGAGCCGTTGCAAGAAAATAATTTGAAAGGTTGCACAGACATGCAAGTAAACTGTAATATGGACATATGTGAACTGACAACCATGATGGGAAATAGCAAGAGTGTATTTAAGACCTTACAGATAAGTCTAAGAGGCTCCATTTTATAACTGTTATACATTGCCAGCAGATTAAAATAAAGCACATAGACAGATTCTACAGATCCATTTATTGTACTTTTCTCTGGAATTCTGTAGTTGGGCACATGCTATTCAGTGTTGTCATTCCCTGCACAAGGGGTCCAGTTCTTTATTCTGCCTCCTGTGACCACAAGTAACCTGGCTACTGTGTGAGAATTTGTTTCCCTCATTTGTGGAAGGAAACTGGAGTTTTTTGTGTCCCATTCAATTCACATGGTTTCCAGTTCTCCTCACACAGATGTCATGTTTTATGGTCAGACTGATTCTTTACCGACTGCTCCAGGTAGCATCAGAAACCACATAGCCCCAGGTGTGGCTGAAGGTCTTTTGACCTTGGACAGAAGGCATAGAAGACATGGACAACCCAGAAGAACATATATTTGAAGGCATCAAGAATGGTCAAAGATTCAAAACTAGGAAGACTAAGAGTCCTCAGGTGCAGAGTTTCCATGCACTAAACGAGTGACTCCATCAACCTACCAAGATCTCTCTGAAAAGACTTTCATAAATGATGACAGCATTCATGTGAAGAAATGTTCTACAAAAATGACAGCAGGATCAATGCATCACTAAAAAACAATGCTGCATAACCTCAGTCAAGAAGATCCTACAAGCATCGATGCATCAATATTTCCAAAGGTGGCTCCTACAGTTTCACTCGTAGACCCATTCAATCATATCATTGACTTACAAAATGAAAGGAGTTTCATATTATATATGAAAGTCACATCAAAGAACCACAGGACAAAGCAAATCAGCAAAGGGAGAAACCTACAGCAGTCCTCTGCACAAGGTCACCATGCCATAAGGACACTATGGCAATGAAAGCTGGGCCAGCAGGTTTGTGAATGCGGGAGCCCTGGTCCTCAGTTAGATATGTGTTTGAAGTCACCAAGGCTAAAGGTTAATAGTTGGTTGTGGACTTCAGGTGCAAGGAGTCAGTCCCTGATGTAGTGTGAGCTCTAGGCTTTGGTGCACCATTCGTATAAGGAGGCACAAGGGTCTGTCCAGGACTCCACTGCAGTAGCCAGGTACGGGAAGGAATCATAGGCAGGCTGTAGGATCACTGGATGAAGGATATTAAGTTGTACCACGTCCCATCTGCACCTCTCTTCCTTCCCTGTCTGGTAGCTCTAACAAGAACACAAAATAGTGCCAGAACACCCAGAGAGGTCTTTTGAATGAGTTTGTTTTAGGAGGATGCTGCACTAATTTAAAACACAGATATTGCACCATGTCTCTGAATGGTCAACAGGACCCCAGGAGACCACTGCCGATTGTCAAGCTTATTGCAAAGGGAGACTAAAACCTTTCATGTCAAACTGTTAATTTGATTGGGCAGCATTTCACTGACTGCTTCATTGTTATTTTTATCTGAAGGGCAACTTTATTTACAGTTCATTTACTTACTTAACAGTCAATTTTGCCATGCATATGCTTGTGTGTATAAGGTATGTATATGTGAGCAGACCATTCATTTTAGTGCCATATCAAGAAAATTGCACTAGAAGAGAGTTTGTGCTGTACTCTATCTACTGGGAGCTGTGAATGAAATCAAAGAGGTTGTGGTTTCACAAAGTCATGTCAGATGTGCCAAATGCTGATATGTTTATTTTTCAAGTTTGTATAAGAATTTCTATCTGCTAGAGTCCTAGCTATGCTACAAGTGTGTGAATGAATTGTGTTGAAGTAAAGGCCGGTAAAGGTCATCACACGTTTTGGACGTATGACATGACCTCTGGCCTCATCAGATTTGTTACAAGTTTGCTAAGGGATCCCCGATCCCTGGAAAACATGCCCGGATTATTACACAAGGAATCAAAAGGCTATCTTTTCACCAACTAAGACAGGAATCCGTGAATCAGATTGTTGAAAGCAATGAATGATTCTGATTGTACCTGCTCATAAGGCAGATTATTCTGCCCTAAGAATTTGTACTGCATATTAATTTCACTTACATAGTTATTTCATGCTATTATAGGTGGACCTTGTGCGTGATGGTCATATCTGTGTCTCCTCTTTGGGGTGTTTTATTATATCCCCATTCACCACACAGACAAGAAGCTGCTTACTTTAAGGCATTTATTCTGACAAATACTTCAGAACAGACATGTCTCTGCCTTTCCGATAAGTAGTTACTCTCCAAACCTGGAGGGTAGCAGATAGATGCCTGGTGTTCAACTGCCAATGCCATTTATGCCCTCAGCCCAATAACCAGCTTGCATCTACATACCTTCATGATTCTCGATGCCCACCATGGCTAAAAGAATCCCGATTTTGTTGATATTTTTAGCACAGATGGACAATTGCCAGGAAGTAGATGACTACGCTGTTCAAAACGGCCGCAGTGTCCTGCTAAGTGGCCACTGCACACTGTTTCAGACATGAACATGAGTACTACTGTTCATTTTTTAAAGTGTTTCTAAAAACCTATGTAGCAAACACTGGGACTGAGTTACTCGAAACGAAGGAGCAGCTAACTGAGGAACAAGTTCAGCAGCGGAAGGTGTGAGGAACCCGGCACCTAATAGACAGGAAGGACATGCAAATAGAAATCAGCCACGGTCTTACGGACAAAAGCAACAAACGGAGAACTTCCTCCAGATTCCTCAGTGTTTTGTGTTTGATCTTTTTGTACTTTTGAAGTTCTAGCAACATTATTCATACATCATCTGCATACTTATCATCAGTTTCTTTTTTATCGCTGTTGCTTTAATAATTATAATAGATATTGTTGTGTTATTTTGTTATACTGCCAATTATCGTTTTCATTCCGGGGATCTATAAGATTGCTGGTGTTCTTTTCTCCTGCAGCACATACCTGTTACTTATTATATTCTACTTAATATTGAAGAAGAGGGCTTTCTTGGCTCCCAAGAAAGTTTAAAACACTCATTTTATGTTAGCATGAAGTTACCCCCCATTGGGGATACAGAACACTAAAGGATATACTTGCCCCCAAAAACAGACATTTTCTATAAGGTTGCTTTAAGGAAAATGTTCCTATCTTCCTATGATTTCAGGACAACAGGATCTGATAAGGTAATAACTTCATTGATCCCAGGGGCAATAGAATATACAGCTGATATTTTAGTGTTACAAGCAATAATCCTCAAAGTATTGAAATGTGGCAGCATAATTTCTCTTACCATAAGTATTTAATGACCATTTAACTAACCCAGTCTTTGTGTAACTTATCTTACAGCAGGACTTAAAAGGAATAGTACAAGATATCTGGACAAGTACAGATTGGCTTTAATTACTGAATAGTAATGGGGCAAAACTAATGTTAAAATATTTTTGCTGGCTGAGTGTAAGACATTTACTGGGTTATTAGCAATCTGTTAATTTTGTATTGACACCCTAAAGGCTGGCATTAGACAAGTGCTAAGTGTTCACACAATGTGCCCCAAAGACGCTTTAAATAAACATATTAGTGGATTAGAAAATAAATAAATGGGAAACATGATGTGTTTCATGTGAAACACGTTCTTTTAAATTAAAACGACACCATTTTAGTTTAATAAACGGCTAAACAGAAAGGAGAGGTTATTAATTATCTCATTCAGTGCTTGTAACTTCTTGGAAGGGAACGTAAACATTGCATTTTATTTAAAATTTTTTTTAAGAAATTCTAAAAGGGGAACCGATGTAGCGGCTAAACACCAGCTGGAGCAACATGTTTTTCCTAGACTTCTTTGAATTTCTAAGGCATAATTAAGTCAGAACTTGAATACTAAGAAGTACTAAATATTTAATTGCTTACTTGGATAAGGCTGAATTTCGGGAGGGGGGTAGGTGGGGGGGTTTTACCAAAGTCATAAGATTAATGTGGTTAGCTTGCAAAAATATTTTTATTTTAGTGTTGATGTATAGGCATTATAAATTATAAATGTACAGGAAAAATAAATACTGTTTGAATGCCTTAATACAACACCATGACATTTTAGTCCACTGTACTCATATTTAAATTTTTATTCCATTTTCTTACTTCATTTTATTACGACATTTTCATTTCAATTTTGACTTCATTGACTTCTTGATATTTTTATTGCCATATAATAGAAAGACCAATGATACTGATTTTAACTGTATTATACAAACTCACCAAGTACTCACCAAGTATACCATGATTGCTGGAAGTATAGCAGAATCATTTCGAAATTGTGAAGCTATTTGCAGACATTATAGACATTTATCACACTGACAAATTTGGAGGAAGGTTTTTTTTCCAACGGGAATCTGGAAAGGTTGTTCCTCAAGACTTACTACTGTATGTTCACTGAGAAAATGTGAATAGTATTTTTATAGAGGGATGAAGAATCGGCCATGTGTATTTGTTAATAATGGGGAATGTTTCTTTGGGATTTGTATATTTGTTTTTTTATTATTATTGTTGTTATTCCCACCATGAGATGAGTTTACGTTTTACGTTAAACACAGTTGTCTACTGGTGGCCTGATTTTGTTTCTGTATATATCTGTAATCTGGAACTGTGAGTTTTGATTTGATGAATTCATGACTTGTAACCCCGCCCCCATCATTCATAGCCACTCCCCCTGTGTACAGCCTCTGTACTTAGCTTCCTTTGTGACCTTTGTGTTTTATTCAGTCTCTGCTCACATAGTAGGATCTGGTTTCAGAGTCTGGTGTGCGTACCTTCCTCTTCTACTCATTTACAATTTTGTAAGTAATGGAGCTCTGCAGAGACTCTGAGGAGAACTTCACTGGACGCTGAGGAGTGACCAAGCCACCCACATGTCCAGGGCAAGCAGACAGTACACACCAGTGTTGTCAACCCCATTTCCACACTGCGTTGGGGTCGAGGAAGGAGGACACGGCTGAAGAGCTGTTCCAGATTTCCACGTACGAGTCACTGCGGGACCTTCATTCTTCCCGGGAAGCTTTGATCCCGGTCCGTGTTCCTCTGCTCCCTTGTTCATAAAGATCATGTTTAGTTTCAAAGTACAGAATGGTCATCGCCTGTTGTACTCTCATTCACACTATTCACTCACTGACAGTAACTGTATAAATGATCTGATGGTGGCAACACTGGTGTTAACTTTTCCTTCCACCTCCCAAGGTTTTATCACCCTCCAGGCTACTGCATTTAAAATACAGCCCTTCGTTTTTGTTACACGAATCTGTCAAAACTATATTTTTAATTTAATATAAATAAAGATCAATACAGTATGGTACGATGCGTGTGTCCAGTCTTTGGGGCACGGTTGTAGGTCACCGTAAGCGGTGGAACCGCGGGCGATAGGTGAGCCTGTGACCTGTGGTGACCTTCTGAGTGAGATGGGCTTCAAGCCTCCCCTGCAGCTGCTGGCTGGTTCCTGCACCCTGCACGCTACAGAGTGTGTCTTTGATTTGGAGACCTTCAAACATGAACCGGGCAGTCAGTCCTTCCCAGGAGGCTCCCAGTCCCAGTAATTTGTTTACGGAATCCTTAATTCAGCTTCTTGCTTTCTGTGTCATTATGTAAAATTCAGCCTGTACCCATGAAATGTTCCTCAACAGCAGGGCGGCGCTGCAGTTAAAGATGTGACCTTGTAATACAAACACTGCTTCCCGGAACACTCTACTTTGTGGGGCCTAAAGGAACAATCTTTATCTGAATTGTTCATGCAAATATTCATTCAGTCAGTGATAAATGATAAATGCTTTATTTGCCATTTGCACAAGAACATGTACAGGTACTTCGAAATGCTCCTCTTCGCAAACCCCACTGCGTGCTCCTTAGCTGGGGGGTCACTGCGCAGGTTCAGCCAACGCGCATCGCCCCTGGAGCTGGGGGGTTAAGGAATATCTAGCCTTAAAAACATGACATGAACCTACAACACAAATTACCCAAAGTATATTTTGGCAAGTGCCCCAGTGCAGTATCCAGCTGTAAGTTTCTGTAAACAAGCTTCAATCAAGTACATATTTAATCATGGAATATCTCTATCTGTATTTATCACTTTTATAAAGTCCATATTAGGACCATACTATGTAAAGATGTTTTTATGACCTGGATTATCTTTCTCTGCTGGTACAATAGGATACATTTAACAATAACGAACATTTACCTGCGAATGAGTATTGTCTTTTCCAGTGTTTCCTGACCCGGTCCCTGCCGCAGACAGTCCACGTTTCTGGTCCCTCCCAGCACTTGGTAGCAGAGGACCGGGTTGGGAAACACTGACCAATTCACATCAACTAGAAGCCATTGAAATGCTAGTGATCATGCTGGAATGCAAGGCCAGTTTTTTATTTCGCGGAAAAGTGGGGATACTTACAACAGGATGAAAGGGTCATGCTGTGTGTTGTTGCTCACTTACAGGATATGAATCGAGTGTCTGTGCTGCTTGCGGTGGAGTTATGACTGTGTGCACTTCACAAAGGTGTCTAATAAGCTGGAGCCAGTTTCACAAATACCCTTTATTAAAGGGTTAGCGTTACATTTCCCAGCAGTCAGTCTGGAAACACGACAATCTACTCATCAGCATTACCGGTTACAGACAATCTATCGGCCGTCTGCCAGAGTGTAATCTCTCTGACCAAATTGCATTGGCAGAAATATCGTTTAAAAGGTAACAACATAATTACCATGAAATTGGATGATATCATTACCACAGGTCATGTTTCAAGTCTTCGATTTACTGCATGGCAGGTGGCAACAGTGGCTTTCTAGTGACAGAATGGGCCTCTTCTTTCATGATGGAGCATCTGGCCCAGCCATTTTAGTGGGCAAACATGCAGACGTATATAAAATGATCACTATTCCATCAAGGGAATGGGAGGAACAAACATGGAAGAATGTAAAGGGAGTGCCGTGGCCTGATGGGGGGCACTTAGCGCTGTCCACACTGCCACAGATCAAAATCAGGCAGGCATGAATAAAGGTTATATCGTAAATCATTAGTACTCAGTATGGAAGCTCAGTGGAAGCCCAGACTAGCTACCTAAATTGGCTCCTTGACAGCTGTATACTTCTGATTGTGTCACCGGGCTGACTTCTACATGGCTTTGAACAAAAATGAAAAAAAATAAACGCAAATGTAGCGCATTGACGGTAGCTACACGATGACACATGACAGGGCAATTAAAATGTGGGGACAAACATAAAAAGGCATTGCAAGATAATAATTAAAAGTGCTATGCAGTACACGACGCATAAAGTTTGTAGACCGACAGAGGAATCACCAATCATTTCCATCAAAGCCTCTGTTGACAGTTTCCCCGTCCCCTTATTAGTTACAATGCAAAACCGCTGGCGCCAAATGAAGCATCCTTAACCGCCACCGGAGATTATACAGGTAAATTCATTTTTATGCTTTTGTCCCAGGTATATTTAACATACAATCCCTATACTTTACTATGCCACTTGTTAGAACAGTAGTTTAAATAATAATACAAAAAAACTTGAATTGAGTTAACTTCTCAATGCACCTCTCAAAATGCGGCTATAAAACGGGGACTTGGTGACAAAACTCTTCATGCACCCAATTCCCTCCCCCCTTCTGAGAGACACCCCTTCTGTTTGTCTCTCAGCGCCAAAAGACCAGGCCCCACGCCCTGGTTGGTAGACAGTGTAGTGTGATTACACTCTTGCTATAATTGATTAAGCAGTATTAATGCACTAATTGGTTCCAACTGTTCCATTTATCCGGTACAACCAATACAAACGGTGGGTTTCCACGGAATGAACTGAAATTAGAGATCCCTAAATGATGTTCAGCCCTCCATGTTGAATTTGTCCATATAGGTTGGATCAATTGAGTACTGAAGGACAGACAGTAAGAATTCTTTAAAAAATAAATATGCATCATGTTTACTGTTATATGATATGCCTATTCATGCTTGATTGTATCCAAAAAAGCTCATTATTTTAAAAGTGCTTTGTACCTGCTCTTTTCCCCACGACCCTGAACAGGATAAGTGGTTAGAAGACTGATTTTTGTTTGTTTGTTTTAGCTGGGTATTTTGCTTTTATTCAAGATGTTCAGATATGTTTATGTACTTAGCCATTATGCCACGGTTGCTTTTGCAAATTTGGATTTTCGAGTTATGCACATCCAACATTTCTGTCTTTTTAAAGTAATAGTAACATACAGATTTCTCACTTTCTGTGTGTCATCTCCCTCTAAACTTTCCTGCATCTATAGACATGCTTGGGGAAAATTATAGAAAAATTACCATCCGACACAAATAGCAATTATATAGGTGGCTTTGTCTTTGATTGCTTTCTCTGCCCCCCCCCCCCCCCTCTGTGTTTCTCAGCTATGGATCATAAATAATAAACAATTTTTTTAATGTTGAAAAACATATTTTGTGTACTTTGCTACGTACTTCACCAGTTAATTAAGCAAGGAGATAACTTTTTCTAATGCACTTAGGCCTACTTGTTTAAAAACCAAATAAAGTTGGAATTAATATTCCTGCTGAGTCTTACATGAACGTCAAACTGGCTGGAAAGGTATGCCTCAATACCTTAGTTAGTATTATTACTCAAAGAAGGGTTATGGTTGAACACTTAAATGAGTGCAATTATCCGGCTCCCTCTGTCTCATACAATAGACACGTAAAGCGCACAAAGGCGCAATGACAGCTTTTTGTGGCTGACAATGCTCAGGTAATTGCGGTCTGTCACATTTCAGGAGTCTATTCTTGACGGGTCAACTCGCACAACAACGTGCGGATCTCAGTGCAATAATTTGTCTCCAGGTGCTTGGTCCAAATTACCTCATGTAATTTGTCTTAGAAAGATTATGGCATATTGTTAGGCTCTGAAACTGCACATGGAGAACATAGGGTATTGTGTAATTTAAAAAGAGGTTGAGACATTATTTTCGTTTTTCTTTTTCCTTACTGTGTAACCATATGAACCTAATAGTCTATTGAATTGGGTGTACGGGATATTAAAAACTTCCTTTATACACAACGAATATACACAAGCTAACCCTATGTTAAAAAGGAAATGGATTAAGCTGGAATCTACTCTTGTATGAATGAAACGTAAATTGTGTAAACTTTCCTTCATTTATTTATTTATAATGTTGCTGGTCAGAACTTTATTGTTACACTGTTATACTATACAATCAGGGTAGCTCTTAGATTAGCCAGCTATCTTTGTGTTGTTGTTTTTTTTTTTTTATGAAACCACTTATGGCTGCTGTGATCCTTAGCACACTTCAGGAGTCATGGGATATAAGGGCAGGGCGTTTGTCCCCGGGACACCAATCTCACAGATCTCTGCACTGGGGGCAAGTTACAGTCCACCTGAACGCCACAAGAGAGCCGGATTATTTGGAAGAAATCATGCAAGCAGTCAGGATATAAACCTACCAGTATGAGGCACCCACACTACATTTCTTTACCTTTCACTCTTATAAATTCAAGACTAGGTCTATTCAAAATCGGCACCAGCAGAACATGAACAGGAGGGCAGCTGAAATGTAGAGAGGGGGCACTGACTTTACCCAAAAAATTATGCTTCCTGCGCACAACTTTACGATTGATTAACATTTGCATCATTACACCACATACTACCAGATCAATAAACCCAGATCCACACATCATCTCATAATAGCACTCTGAGCTTGATTTTAACAGAGCAACAACGTTTACCAACATAGAGTGATTGAGTGCTTTAAGCAACAACCACTAGTGACTGCCTATTTTGTTTATTAAAAGCTAGATAAACTAAGCTAACTACCTTCATGAAATACTGTGAAAAAGTTTCCTAGGAGTTG
This sequence comes from Cyphomyrus plagiostoma, assembly GCA_019775915.2. Classification (NCBI taxonomy): domain Eukaryota; kingdom Metazoa; phylum Chordata; class Actinopteri; order Osteoglossiformes; family Mormyridae; genus Cyphomyrus; species Cyphomyrus plagiostoma. The sequence goes on from JABFEA020000038.1 coordinate 20,125,963, forward strand.
ACACAACAAAACCCAACAAGCTTAAGTCTACACTGGAAAAAAAAACGTGCTGGGGTAACTTAAAAAATTAAGGCAATGTTTTTCATGTATTTACAAGTAAGTTTGGTTCAAGTAAATTTTAATAAAACTGAACAAAAAAGACTATTTGTTCACATTTGTACCCCAATGCAGTTTGCGCACATACAAACACCTACAATATGCCAACTTAACCTTAAGTGGTTTCTATCTGATATTTTGAGTCGGTCTTACCAAATGATTAAATCATTTAAATTTTTACTGTCATTCTAGAGAAACACAAAAAGCTGGGGCCTGTATCACAAAGTTGGATTTTGGGATTGGACGTAACTGGATTTAAGGTATCCCAGTTTAAATCAATTTTGTTCACAAACATTTAGCATAGACTACCTTAAATCCAACAAGTTATCTTGCTAGCCACAAAAAAATCCAGCTTCATGATACAGGCCCCTGCTCAAGAGACATTCATCTTCAGTTGTATGGAAATATTTTGGACTTGATACTGCAGCATAAAGGAGGAGAGATGGACCACATGTGGCTCCAACAAACCAGGGTTTATTAACAAAACACAAAGGGAGAAAGAGTAAGGTAGGGAACAACACCGGGAAAAACAATATGAAAACAAAAAAAGAAAGGTAGGAAGAAACACAGAAAGCTATAATAGCTAACACAGTGAACCACTGATGAACAGAACAACAGCAAGCACTTAAATACAGTACTAAGAGGAGAGGTGAGAACCATAACCAAATCAACCAGTCACTAAGGACATGATGAGAACCATAACCAAATCAACCAGTCACTAAGGACATGATGAGTACCATAACCAAATCAACCAGTCACTAAGGACATGATGAGTACCATAACCAAATCAACCAGTCACTAAGGACATGATGAGTACCATAACCAAATCAACCAGTCACTAAGGACATGATGAGTACCATAACCAAATCAACCAATCACTAAGGACATGATGAGTACCATAACCAAATCAACCAGTCACTAAGGACATGATGAGTACCATAACCAAATCAACCA
>JABFEA020000038.1:20129936-20153900 GCA_019775915.2 Cyphomyrus plagiostoma
CCTGAAGTCTGGAACGCATAGACATCACCAGAGGCTGGGTTTCATCCCTGGTGATGCTCTGCCAGGCCTCTACTGCATCAGTCTTCAGTTCCTGCTTGTTCTTGGGGCATTTTCCCTTCGGTTTTGTCTACAGCAAGTGAAATGCATGCTCAATCGGATTCAGATCAGGTGATCACTTGGCCATTGCATAATTGTCCACTTCTTCCGGGTCTTTTGGTGTTGCTGAGCTCACCGGTGCCTTCCTTATTTTTAAGTATGTTCCAAACAGTTGTTTTGGCCATGCCTAATGTTTTTGCTATCTCTCTGATGGGTTTGTTTTGTTTTTTCAGCCTAATGATGGCTTGCTTCACTGATAGTGACAGCTCTTTGGATCTCATTTTGACAGTTAACAGCAACAGATTCCAAATGCAAATAGCACACTTTAAATGAACTCTGGACCTTTTATCTGCTCATTGTAATTGGGATAATGAGGGAACAACACACACCTGGTCATGGAACAGCTGAGAAGCCAATTGTCCCATTACTTTTGGTCCCTTAACAAGTCGGAGGCACATATGCAAACTGTTGTAATTCCTACACCGTTCACCTGATTTGGATGTAAATACCCGCAAATAAAAGCTGACAGTCTGCAGTTAAAGCACATCTTGTTTGTTTCATTTGAAATCCGTTGTGGTGGTGTATAGAGCCAAAAATGTTAGAATTGTGTCGATGTCCCAATATTTATGGGCCTGACTGTATAAGGCACGGACTGGGTAACCATAAACAAGAACACAAAAGCAAGATACAAATTAACCAGAAACTGGGGGAGAAAATAAAAGCAAAATACTAAACAAAAGTGAGGCTGGCCTCAGGCTGTCAGTGAACTCTGCTAGAAAGGAAGTCTACCTGTAAGCTATACACTCAGCCCACAGACCCATATAGCAGCCTTGGAAAGTAGAAAAGATTAAGGTAAGACCACACAGGATGGCCAGTGGACACTGTTGGCCAAAGATGGAAAGGACACACGAGGCAGGGTCAAACAGGCACCGAACCTGACAGATGCGTATGATAGTGAGCAAAAGAAAGTCAGCTGTCAACAGAACTCATGGCAACACCAGCAACTTGTCTGACAGACGTTATTGGTACTGTAGATTCAGTTTGGGCAAACTAATTTTTTGCTTTATAAATATCACAATATTTATTGCAAAAAAATCAAATCATGATATAAATGCAAACTGAACATTGCCTCACTTAACGTTATATTTTGATGTTAAATGATGCCAAAATGAACATGCAGTGAAAAGTCATGTAGCAATTTGAACTGCTACTGCAGCAAAAGTGTTCCAGAAGCATCTCAGATAGCGCAAGCAAATCATATGGTTTCGTTCACTTGAAAAGTGTTAGAAAAAAACATTTTAAAAAAAATGTTAGGTTTTCTCAGTTTTTGCTGGCCACTAACCATACTCATGATTATTCTTTAACTCTGTACATAACGTTTAGTTCAATGTTTAGTGCTTTTTATGGTGCATATGCTGTTTTCTATACATTTTAAGTAAAGCAGTCAAATTTAACTTTACAGCAGTAGTCTATAGTAGTCTGAGTAACAAGTTGTCTGGCCACAAGTGTTTTTTTTTAAGTGTATGCTACGTTAGTTAGCTCACATTTACCCAGACAACCAGTCGTGAATGTGACTTTGGTTTTTTAACAAATTATGCTGAGCTGAATTATGTATCAGTGTTTTTAAGTGAAAATAAATTAAATTAAAAAATAAAAATAGACCTTAATCTTTACTGAGGGGGTAGAGTAGTCCATAGGGGTGACACCGGGTCTGGGCCTATGAATGTGTGTTTATTTATTCCAGGAGTTACATAGTGGTGTTTAACAGGGCTTCCAGCTTTCACGCATCTGGCATGACGCTCACACTTCTACTCTCTCGTGTACGTAGGAAATCTTATGGCAAATCTATGTTATTCCATTGCAAACCTAAAAATAGCTACATCTAAAGCACTGGGGTAGTTTGCCAACCCTGCAGACTATTTGCAGCGTAAAAGAAAAACTGTTACATGCATGTAAATGCATGAGCAAACTTGTCTGGCATTGAATGTCTCAGCCAGCCAGCTGACCAAAGTTGGCAAGCCTGTGTTTAGCCTGTTGTAAGATATTATGCACTCTTGCCATTCTGGGTGGTTCAATCGGCCATAAAGCTTTTTCTTTCCCCTTCGGTAAGGAGGGCTGGGTAGTGAGCCTGCTGACTTCAAAGAGCCCTGGGTTTGACTGGTACGTTTAAGATCCATGCATGGGCTATTTGGGGGGGGGGGTCACTGCTACACTGGGAAATGCGCTCATTAGTCAACTTCAAGGTGCTCTTTTTGTTTCTTGGTTGTAATCCTTACATACACTTCACTGGGCCACCCTGCGCTTTATGCAAACTCGGTGTGTGTTTTGGCTTGAAATCTCTTAGGACTGGATCTTGTATGCGCTTTTCAATGCACTAAAATAACAAACGATCCCAAGCATTTTCTTTTCTGCATTACCCGCGACCAACAGAATGAAAATGCGAACATTGTACTGTTTTCCCTGTAGAACTGGAACTATAGAGTAAATAGGTGTGAAAGGATTGTGTTAATTGTGCGCTCGCTGCTTCGCAGTCACCTGCAAGGTCGACTCCATCTTCAGGTGGCTTTTTTAGCGACAATTGGCAATCAAGAATGAACTGAAACGAAACAACTGTGAAAATGAGTGAATGCGCGCTCAGCCGTTTGCGCAGATAATTGCGGTTATTTGACTTTTTTGTTCTTCTAAGACGAGATAAGCTGGGGGGAGTTTCATAATGGTGATTTCCAGTGAGTGTCCATCTGCTGATTCGATGCCAATGGTATTATAACACACATATGTTTCACGTGATTAGGGGGCTGTGAAAAGGACTTTGAAATTAGTGGCAGTTTGGCACTTTCCTTAGGCCTGCCGGACGTGCACCACTTTAGTTATGGGCAGTTAACTTTTTTTTTAAAAAATTATGTACTTCCCCATGTAGTGCATTTAATGAAAAAGACTACAAAATGAAGCAGAAACGTTAATTGCCTTTTCTTCATGCAAAAGGCCTTTAAGTGTATGAGTTGCATTTACAAAAGTGCTGGTTTCTTGCCAGTGGTTCTGTTTGTAGGAGTATCTGACTGAAGAGGACTTACAACACATCTGAGAAAACAAGCCTTTCAGACCCGGTTATTGAAGATAATCCGTAGACTTTGTAGTGAAAGGTTTAATGTGGAATGCCTGTGCTCTTATTTTATGGGCAGTGATACGACTGGTGTGTGGAGTTCGGTAGAAGAAAATAGTACCCACATTAAACGTTACACTACAAAGTCTGTGGATTATCTTCAATTACCAGATCATGCTTTCTGATAAGAGACATTGTTGTTGAATTTTTTAAATATATTTTTCTGGTACTTTAAACACCACAGAAAGAATGCTATTCACTCCCATTATATTCAAATGCCATTCGCCCCCATTATATTTGAACACCATTCACTCCCATTATATTCTAATGCTGTTCACTCCTATTATATTTGAATGCAATTCACCCTCATTGTATTTGAATACTATTCACTCCCATTATATTCAAATGATATTCACCCCCATTATATTTGAATGCAATTCACTCCCATTAAAATTCAAATTCCATTCACTCCCATTATATTCAAATGCCATTCACCCCTATTATATTTGAATGCTGTTCACCCCCATTATATTTGAATGCCATTCACTCCCATTATATTCAAATTCCATTCACTCCCATTAAATTTGAATGCCATTCACTCCCATTATATTTGAATGCCATTCGCCCCCATTATATTTGAATGTAATTCACTTCCATTAAATTCAAATTCCATTCACTCCCATTATATTCAAATGCTATTCACTCCCATTATATTTGAATGCCATTCACTCCCATGATTTTCAAATGCATTTCCTTTAACATTTGCACAAGTCTTGAGCACAACTGCTTGTTTAGTAACTCAAGTTTTATCACTGTGACAACATGTTACCCAATATAACCCCATGAAAATTAAACTGAAAACACAAATCACAAAATCTATAGCTGGACACAAAACCCATCGTTGCAATCATTCAAACGGAAGGCATGGCCTAGTGATAGTATCTAATACAGCAATTATAGACAGTATGTTTACTTTTTAAAATATCTGAACTTCTTATTTTTAAATTAGTTTAATTTCCTTTAAGCCAGATGAGCTCTGTTAAAACAGTTGTCAAAGTTTTTGTTTTTGTAGTAGAAAGTTTTGGTATTTTAATATGAGTGTTTCTGACATAAGTAAGGATTGGATACGTATTGCTATGATATATTTCTGTAATAGTACTATAATACTGTATTTTTCTTTCTTTTTACTGATTATTCACATTTTTCCAGTTGAAGTGTCATCCAGTACTATTTCATTTGAAATAAAATTCATATGCCCTAAGAAACAAAGCAAATTAATTTTAAACGATTATTGCTATTCTAACACTTCCAAATAAATAAAATGATCCCAAGCTCCATGAGACATGTCGCTTCAAAATGAACTTCCCTCTCATCCCGGAGCCTAATTGTTTTAATGCAGAATTTATTTGTTCCGTTAAGACGCCAAATCGAGCAAGAAAGCTATTACTGCACCATGATGTGTTTTCAATGGAGGGAGGGTTTTATTTCTTACAGGGAAAATAGAAATTGAAATATTGAAAGCAAATACTATGAAAAGAGCCTTAAGGCAGCAACATTGATTTGCAGAAATTACCCAGAACTGTTTATTGAAATTATGAATTGACAAATTAATTTCAAATGTTTTGCTATACAAGATAAACCAAGCACTCCACAAACACCTATTCTCTTTCTTGCCAAGAGTTACACTGTGGAAATAATTGCCTGCTCAGACAAGCACATGGGCTGGCAGACAGACCAACAGAGATGCTGCCCTGTCATACCTGTAGCTGAGCTCTATGAATGTAACACCAAAGATGAAAAAGAAGCAGTGCAGGGTGTTTAAACTTGACCATGTGTCTTACCTCACCGTGTTTAAAACTGAACCCAGGTCTTTGTCTTCGGGCACTCAAGGTTTACCCCAGGTCATTGTCTGTTTAAATTATATCCAACATCTTGGGATATGTATTCAATGTTCCCTCCATCCCTGAGCTCACCCTGCTGAAAAAGAACAGCACAGACCAGCATGACCAGCATGGTGTATGCTATCTATACCAGCATATGCTGTGTTTTGGTGCTGGCGGACCAGCATCATTGATGAAATATTGCTGGCAGACTTGCTTCATTTGCAGTTAGACCAGCTACACCAGGATTAAGCAGCACAAACCATCATGGAAATCATGCTGGTCTAGGCTGTTTTTTTCAGAAAGCCAGTGTGCTTACAAGGGTGTCAACATCGGGTGTCCCAATTCAGAAATGTAGCAGTAATTTCCATCCATCCATCCATTTTCTGTGGGTCCAGAGCCTGTCCCAGAATCGACAGGCACAAGGCAAGGAACAACCCAGGGTGGGGCACCAACCCATTATATGGCACATACACACAGCAGCAATTTCCACCAAGTTTATTTAATCACTGATCTCTGGAAGGCATTTGATTTCAGCGGTATATCCCTAGTGTAAATTATTTAAAGATAAGATCAAAGTTTTCTGTGTGCTGGAGGTATGCGCTATGTATGAATTGAAGGGATCTATTTGAGAGAAGTGTAGCTCTGTGATGTGAGGCTTTCAAGTTAAAACTGCACAAACATTTTAACTTTAAACTTGAGTTTCATGTCACTCATGAGATGTTAGGTGCGGGGGGGGGGAGGAATGTGGGAATTAAAACATGACTAGCGTGTGGTTGTGGGAGGTTTGCTGGGTGTCATTTCCTGTGTTCTGCGTTAGACTTATCCCCTGGCTCCGTGTGCAGAGTTTGCATGCTTTCTCTCTCTCTCTCTCTCTCTCTCTCTCCATCTCTGTTTGTGTATATTTCCACCCATACTCTGATTTATTATAGCACGGATTGGTATACAGGCTAAGAACGTCCCCAGGTTAAGAACTTAAAGACAAATCATACTTATGTATTATATTAACAATTTGAGTTAAATGCAGTGGGTCGTAACAATGAACACAAACACTACTTTGTGATGCTCATGAAAACATTGTGCAGCCTCAGTGATTCATCATCTCGAGGTCCAATACCATACTTAGTTACTTTTATTATTATTATGATTATTATTATTACGTGCTGTATATTTGTTGCTGTTGACTTTTTAATTTTGAATTAAAGAAAGGCTTAGAGAATGGATCTTGTCCGTAACCTGGTGACTGGATATAAACTGTCCTGTGGTGGCATCTACTCCAAGTATGGACTCTAACCCAGGATTACATGAATGGCTTTGGGGAAATGGATTTTTTCTTTGCTGCCAAAAATTTTGGGATATAATTTGTGATTGATAAAAGGTCTGACTGTCTTGTGACTGGTGCTTTGCCAAATGAGCTGCATTTATTTATGCATGGGTTGGGGGGTTGGGGCAAAGCAGGAGGGAGAGCCGACTGGCATTGTTCATGTGTTTGATTTATGCTGCATGGCCTTCCTCATCAATATTAAGTATATATCTCTGGTCTTCTTCATCCAATTTAACACAAACTGAAATCTTCATCTCAGCCAGTAGCAGGAGTCTACAGTATTTCACTCTGAGATTTAGCCAAGCTAGATCCTTTGCAGTGGTAATACCAAGAAAATATTTATTTGCTCATGCATGCACACACATACATTGACAGAAACACAGAACCGAGTACCAACCCAACTGAGGGCACATCTGACCACGAGCACTATGAGATGGGGTGTGTGTGGGTGGGGAGCCGTATTTGTAGGATATACAGGCATGTCTTTCTTCTTGCAGAAATTACTTTCCCGTTGTGTCCCATTCTGCTCAAACCCTAGGACTGAACACAGATACTCCTGAATAAAGATCTCATTCCATACTCAGCCAAATGTCATGTTCTGTTCAGCACCCCCAGCAAAAGAAAGGTTCACGACGTTGCTTGAAGCCAATAGCCATCCTTCCTTCTTCCAGTCACTCATCTTGAGCAAGGTCCCACTGTATAAGCCTAAAGCTGGAAGAAAACACTAGCCCTTGTTTCAGCACTTATGAAAGGACGCTAAATCTAGGATATTGGTGAAATTGAGCACTTTGAGTGAAAAATATCATGCATAATTGTAACACTCTGCATTACAGATGATTCGTGAATGCAAAGTCTGAGTGTTTTTCGTTTCAGAACCTGTGCAGTAACAAGCTGAGCAAACTGCAGGAAAAGCAGGGCTCATTCCCAACAGCACCACCAAATGGTGGGGATGCTCAGCGCTGGAGAGGGAGACATATGTCTGTTATTCTTCTGTCTCCATCTGGCCACAGTAGATCCTATTCTGTATTTGGTACTGATGCAAGAAATGAGGTTTCAAATTTTCGCAGTAGGTAGGATGACCATATGCTGCCAGTCGCTGTCTGGTCAAACACAACGGGAATGATTAGACTGAGCAATGGGATGCTGGTTAAATCAGCAAATGCTCTGCAATGCAGGACGACAGCACTGTGGCTGTAAAGATTCCCATGCTTGTCCCCTAATAAGCAAGGGGGCTGTCCTTGGTACTGAAAATGTAAAACGTTGCTGTCTGGGGTGCTGATTTCCAAGGCAGAGGGGTCGCAGCTTTTGGGAACCACATTTACAGTGTCACTGATGGAACTTCAACCACACGAGAGGAGCAAATACACACGGCGCTTTGGCAAACGCAGTATCGCATGCCTGTGCGCGCCCAGGCCAAACAGATTAGCCCAGAAAAAATACAAATGCGCAAGGGAGAACGTATATGAAAAAAATCCATCTTTACATGCTGTGGGTTTTGGACGTTTTAGAAAACAACAAAGCTATTTTGATATTGTTTATCAAGGGCGGGCTAATTAAAGTGTCAAAATTCATTGTACACACTCCATTCTCACCTTGTCAGAGGGTAATTGGGAATATCAATCTTGTCTTCCACAGCCCCCCCTCCACTAACCACCCCCCTCCCCCGTCAAACACACAGTACATCAGAGTCCCTCATTTAACTGCATGACTTTGTTACCAAAAATATTTCTGAATAATTACTGTCGCCAATATAAGGCACGTCAGGCACAATTTAATGGTTCTAACTAGCCGAGGCCCTGTCCAGAGTGCAGCCCTCGTTGTCTGACCCTAACAGCTGCTGCTGTCCCAAGTTTATTACTCAACCCGCGTGCCATTAAAGCACGTCCTAGTCTGTCACATTAGCGGCTCCCTTTTGCGTCACCAAACGCACAATCCAGGACAAAAGTTCTCCTGCAAATTTCCATCCTAAAGAATTCCAATGGACTCAATAGAAGCTTCTGGAGGTGGAGACCATATCAGAGAGAAAGAGCTCTGAACAGTATCCTGTATCAGCTGGATATTTATGCTGTAGAAATTTAGCTTATGAACCTAAGGTTGAACCTTGATCTCATGTTTTTGAAGTTTCTCTCATCCAGAGTGATTTAATTTTTCCTGGATTATATGGCAGGAACTGTGCTGTCTTTTAAGGTGATGACAGGGCAACTTTTTGAGCAATGTTTCCAGGCAACTGCCAACCAGGTGAGGCAAAGGGCAACTCATCTGGATCTGGATGGTCAGTCAAAGTTTTTAAATAGAAATGTGTTGCACAATATCAATGGGAAAGTGCCTGAGCAACTCTGGTCACCAGCACTGCCTGGCAATATTGCTAAAAAAAGTCTCCCTGTGTATCATCACCCTTAGATTAAGCACATAGCTCAAAGGCTCTGTAGTTTGTGACATTGTAAGTCTCGAACCCACAATCTTCAGGTTTCCCTTTGGGGTGTCCTCAACCCCAATGCTTCATATTGCCCTTGCATCATTGTCCCCAGGGTGGATAGCGATTCTTCACTCCTCTACCTGGGGTCTTTAATGACCCACCCTAGTGAACACACCTGGACCAGATATAGAGTAAACACATCTGCACCTACAGGGCCACTGAGGGAACCAGGTGTCCTCCTGCCTGGACTTTATGTTTCTGCGGCTTATCACTGGATGCTGCTCTATCCTGTCTTAGCTGTGGTCCTGTGGTCCTGCTGATGCTCTTGGGACCAAAGGTGTGTTTGCATACATTGTACCATCAGCACTGAAGCGTATCTTTGTTTTATAAATAAATTTTGATGATGGCCTCCGAGGATGCATTGCATATTATTTTCTTTTTACACTTTCTTACCTGATGTTTTTATTCAATGAGTTATTTTTTTCCTACACATTTATAAAGTAAACTCTTTGCACCAGAACAGGTCAGGTATACCACCTTGCTGAAGGGCATGTCGGTTCCCGTCATTAACTGAAATGTCACCCTCCATCGTCCCCTGATATGATGACAATTTTTGACGACGGGTTAATCTTGAACCTGGTTCTAGACACAATATTACTGTGAACTGTTTTTCTCCTTGATCCTTTCCCTTTTGGTACCCCTGAATACTGCCCCCAAAAAATAATAATTCCATGCCTCAATTAGGATCCTCATCACCCCGGCAACAGCACATGCAATAAGTAGCTGTTTGCACAGCCGAGCCGGTGCCCCAATCCCACGGGTTTGTGTCTTAAAATACACACTGTAAATGTGGCTCTGTGAAGCAGACATCACTCAGCAGCGCGAACACCCCTCCGTCTGAGAGAGGCAGCCCAGCGACATCCAGGGACGCTTTTGTCACAGAGCATCATTTGCTTTGGCCCCATGTCTGTGACTGAGAAATGATCGCTTACAATTTAGCTACCACAGGCGTGTGGAGTAAATAAATGCTTCTGATCTGTGGCTGTTGGATTTATTCCATCTGTGAGGAGCTACAGGTTTTCCAAAAATGACCAGACAAAGTTAAATTTGTCTCAGGTTCCTGCACCAGGAGCTTCAACTGGTGGCTTATAGAAACGTGTACCTATCGTACAGGACCAGTAAAATATGTTGAAAGGTTTACATCAGTAGACGTATCACTGTTGACCATTTAGTGTTTTGGCCCGAGAACAGAACTCAAACCCATAAACCCCTGCAGCTCCTGTCTATGCAGGAACAGATGGAAATGTAATGATAATGATCATTTAAATCATTATAGTGTGCTTCCCTCAGCTTTCATAAACTGAACTTTATCCTACTGGAAAACGTCTATTGGAAACAATATCCTTCCATTTAGGGTGTCCCCCAGTCCTGTTCCTTATGCTTCCAGGAACAGGCAGGTAGAAGAAGGAAGGTAGGATGGATGAAACACATGTGATTTTTAATGCTATTTTCAGAGAAGAAGCTGCATAGTACATGCATTTCTTTTTTTAATCAGCGTTTAGGTCCATGTTAGTGGAACACTGTGTGCCTGTGTGCATGCGTGCATTTCCAATTAGTGGCATGTAATGATTTATCGTTTCTAATAAGTGGTACAAAGGGTCTCAGTGTGCTTGAATGTAAGCTGAGGAAATGAATAAATCTGTCCTCTGGTGCTGCCTGACATTTACTGTGAATGTAGAGGAAAGCTGTCTCCCCCTAGAGGGAGAGGGAGAGACATGCAGCCAGTGTTCCCAAGCAGATGGGAGGTCTGATCAGGGAAAGCAGAGGTAAATGTGCGATGGTGTGAGCTCAAAGCACCGCACTGGCAGGGAGACGGGGGGGGGACGGGTGTGCTGAGGCTGACTACAGGAGGATCATGGTTTATCTTTGCCCATCATTCGGGGCTTGGGAGCCCCTGACTGCTCCTGAATCCCGGGGTCTGTAGAGAATCCAATTGGAAAAATCACATTTTGTACAACGACAGACGCGGAAGGGCCAGGGAGGGGACGTGGCTCTGGGCCTTACAACTCATGGCGGTTTCCGAGAATGTGATCTCATCTGGGGCTGAGGAGGACAGCAGCAGAAGGGTGAAGCCAGGCTCTGGAGCCACACGGCTTACGACTGCTTGTCTACTTTCCCTAAGTGGGAACTGTGTAAGTTTCTCAACTTGTTTCATTGCACAAGTTTGTTTCTGTGTTTTTTGCAGCTATGACTTTCAGCAGTTGCCCTGTTCTCTAGCACTAAATGTGTTTTGGGCCTCAAAATGCCCTCTCTCCCCCCCATATTTTCTTTCGTAGAGGTTTTGTACATTTTGTTAATCATTTGTTGTTCATTTTTTATTGGCAATGCATAAATATGATTACAAATGTTACAAATAGCATGTATGATCACATCATGGCATAGAGTAAGAACAACTTTTCTTAGCATTTTGATGAAACTGCTCATGGTTTCTTTCTTTGCATTCTTCATTGTTTTTTCTGTTTGCCACATTCATTTCCGAAATTGAGTTATTAAAAAGTTCAGGTGAGGAGTCGAACCTTCAATGAAAATGTTGCCCGTCGACGCCAAGAGGTCGTACTCTTCAACGAATCCGTGTCACAAACTACTCTCCGGCAATGTACTCCACTTGAAGTGTGACTCTCAAATGTACTGCTAAAGAAACGTGGAATTATAAGTTATACAAAATTCAAAATGAATCATAATTATAAAGACTGGCCAGTATTACGGAAAACATGAAAAATTCGATGAACTACTGATTTGCAGTCTTTTCAGATCCAAAGCAGGCCTCTTCACCCACACTTCCTGTTTCCTCCGCTCCTCACCACGTAATTGACAGGCTCTTGAATACATTAAACGATTAGGTCATCGGTAAAAAGTCCTTCTTCTTACTGTGCTGTGTTCTCTTACCAATGTGACTTGAGAGTGGCAGTGTTCATATTTATATTTCTGTGTCTTGCACCTCTCCTTGCCTCCAACCCCAATAGTTACATGTCCGAGGTGTATATAAAGCTTTCTGAAATCACATAATGGCACTTAGAACTACAGTGATGGTGTGAGTACCATGCCGGTCATCATCCGCTCGCTGAAAACAAACAGCCCCCACCTTCCTCGCTCCACTTTCTCCTGCTTTTGAAGTCAGGACGCGCGGTGGGGCCGTCCTCTGAAAGTCAGGCCCAGCCGAGTAAACAGAGAAATGCTGTCTGCGACAGCTGAAGGAGAGCACCCCTCTCCTTGATGAGATAAATATTATGCTGCTCACTCTGCCAGTCAACTACTTGCTGTCAGCGGCGATGTCTTCCGGCACCACAGAAGATGCAGAAACGTGCTCTGGCTGTTGTAAGCAGAAACAACGGTAAATGGAGAAAAAAAAACAACAACATTCTTGTCTTAAATGGAGAGGCCCCCCCCCGGAGTCTATGGACACAAATTGCCTTGACTAAACAGTCAGCCTCAGGCTGATTATCTGCACTGCTACAGGAGATTGGTTGTGGTGTATGAAAAGAAATAAAAAGGTATGTTGGAGTGCCGAGATAGTTGAAAAGACTATCTGTAGTTCCTGATGACATTTATTAAAAAGTGACCATCTATAGGGCATGATGATAGGTGAGGCCAGTGTTCTGGTCTCTGATTGGAGCCCCGCTGAAACATTCTACCCAGCTCTCTGCCGGTCTGTTTGTTAGAACGTAATCGTCGCCATTAGTCACGCTGTGCAAGGCGCAATTACAAATTAGGTAGCTTATTAGGACACATTAGGTGATATGTAAATCCATGTAAACATGGCTGCGCCAAGCACAGCGTCTTGCCGACGTATCTGGTGTTGGCGGATAATTGTTGCCAGCAGAATTGCCGGCATGTGGACACCTGCAGGCGATGAAACGCAAACGGCAGCCATCTCCACTGAGGATGAGTAACCAGAGGTACGGCTGAGGCTTTTCGTTTAACAGCTGAATCATGTAAAAAGAGCAGCGATTAGGCAAGTGGGCTGTAGCATGCACCTTTAAATCCTAAAGCAGGAATCAATATTGTACCCTTTCAAAAAATTCCTCTAGTAAATATTTAACAGTTTGCACAGAAATTCAACTTTGACCGAAACCACATACAGAATAAATAAATAACACAGAATGTAAATTGAAGTGTTCTCCAGCGAAACAGATAGTACTTCTTCAACTAAACAAATGTCAGATACTGAAAAAAATCCTAGACTTCTGTAAATTCACTCTTCTTTCAATATTCACCTGCATTTACCCCGGTATCAGGCTCAGTAAGTTGCCAAGACTTGATTTTTGTGATTTGACACAAATCTAACAATTAGAGAATCAAAACAATAAAATGAACCATTTATATAAAGTAAACTAGTTTATTGAGTGGCTCATAATTGAGTAATGCACTTCAAGGCACTTAAAAAACAGGACTGATCATTTAATTAAAGCCAAGCGTTACTAATTGAACGTTTAAGTTTGCCTTAAGTTTGCCTCTTCCCATGCCCCAGATGTCATTTGTTTCTTTGTGCAGCATGAAATCTGCCAGAGACCCAATGGCTGAAAGGACAGGCAATGTTTTTCAGGTTTGACACCGCTTGTTGTCATGTTTCCCGATTCATGACATTATCCGTTCAGGTGAATTCCGATCCTGCCAGGCTGTGGGAACTGGAGCGCCGTAATTGGAACCTGTCAAATAAAGATAACACGGGAAAATCCAATTAGTCGTTAATCTCAGGTCCCCCCCCCCCAAGCTGGCGGGTAATGTTGGATTTAAGTTAGCAGACTAATGAGCAGGGTTGTCCACCTGGTGAGAAACCTTCAAGGACACATCCATGCAGAGCCCTGCTACCCCCTGCAGGGGAAGTGGGTTGAGTGCTTATTGACATAGGAGAAACATCCCCCAGATATGGGTCTAGAGTCAGCAGTTTAGCTTCAACTGGTCACGCTTCCCAAGCCCCACCCTCCTCCATAATGGACTGGTCTCTGGTTACGTCTTCGGCTAAACGCGTATGTTGAAAAGCACCGGAGGACATTTGGAGTTCAAGGTGCTGAAAGTTGGAATGACCGGTAATGACCAGTAGTTGAAGTTCTCATGTATTATCAGTAGCTATCAATAGCTAACAGTCTTTTTGGAGAGATAATCAAAAAGTTGCCTGTAAGTCATTGCAAGATAATAACTAACCATTGCGTTGTGTTCTTCTTTGATGACAGCTATAGGCACTGGTGCTGCTCTACTGTATTCTGACGCTGCATGTCCATCAACTGCCAGAGGGGGCGCTGAAGCATCCTCATCCCCCCTACTTCCAATGCTACTACATATTAAGTTTATTCTTCATTTAAAGCGCAGAACATGTTTTAGCGTAGCACAAGAACCTTTAAAAAGGGTCCTTTAACAGGCATCATTCTGGCAGAATGTCCTGCAGAGAGGAACTTTTCATGATGTCGGTAATGAGCAGATCTGTTCACGAAGGGGTTGCAGTCATTCCCTGACCGCTATACAACAAAGCCCTTGCTTCAAGTAGTCCTCTCTATTTTATTTATTATTCCCAAAACCATTGACAACGTTTTCTTCACTTATTCATTGTTTATGTGCTCGCATTTGTTTGTATTATATGCAGCTGTATAAAGAAGAGCAAGGGTCACAGTGTCTCTTGAATCTGGATGCATCCGGTCACCATGGCAACTGCAGCCGGGGTAAACACTCTGGGTGGTAAAATGAAGGCTTGATGCACAGCTGATGAAGTTCTCTTTCCCCTCAGCGGGGGTTTGTTCAGGGGGAGTGACGTATCTCCAAGTGGGTCCCACTTGATTGAATACCCCCGATTTCATTTATTTGTTATAATTTATTTATCTCTATCAGCTCTGGGTGGCCTGATTAATCTTCGATACCAGTATGTCATATTCAGGATTGGGGGGTTGGGGGAGGGGGGGGTGTCCAAAGGCTCTTCCAGAAGCTACAGGCCCAACGCAGGGACCAACCCAGGATGGGTGTGCCAGTCCACGCAAGGGACAGTCACATACCGTTCACTTACACATGTACACCTGAGGGCTATTTGGTAACTCCAATTCACGTCAGCATTATTTATTATTTTGGACTGTGGGAGGGGCAGACCTGAAGTACCTGTAGGAAATCCCACAACGATACATGGAGAACATGCAAATTTCATACACGTGGAGCCATGGCCGACACTCAAACCTTGGTTCCAGTGGTGTGAGGCAGCAGTAATAACTAATGACCCCCCCAGTGTGCTGGTATCACACTGAATAAGCATAAGGATTTTGTTCTTGTACCGTATAGCAAATGACTCCAGTAAAGATGTTCATTCATTTCACTAGGTTGTGGTAATGCTTATTCTTGCATCTGGTTAAAATCTTTTTGAAAGTCTCTGTGAATATGTGCATAAGCTCAAAATGAACATGGTCAAGTTCCGGTCAGGAGCACAAGGCTGCAGTAGATGAGAGTGGCAGCCATCATCAGTGGTTGGTGTTATCTCCCCAACTTTGGGGGCTCCAGCTATCCTAAAGCACAAAACGTAGCCCCCAAAGGTCTATCAGGTACCCACGATGCCAACTTGTGGTCTGGTGATGGCACAGCATGCGTCAATGCAGCGTCTTTTGGCCACCGGCGTGTCTGTTTCCACTGTGGTTTGGGAGTTGATTTCATTTCCACTTGTTCCTGCAGCAGTAAACAGGATTGGGGAAATCTCTGTGATTGTAGCTGCATTTCATCCACTGTGACCCCAGTGTAGGCGCCTCTTATCTATATGTACGCTTTCACACCACTCTAATGGCACTTTAGACAAAAAGGGTGCCCCCTAGAGGGCCCTCCAAAAGAGCACCGCGAATGCCCTTCATTCAGCATAACCGCCTCTAAAACCACAGTATTCATGGCCCTCCCAAGCGGTGCCAAAAAAAAAGGTCAGACCGCAGCCACTTTCGCCTTCCAACCCCCACCCCCTTTACAAAAACAGACTACCTGCATGCTATTTGTATTCTAACTGTCCATGGTATTGGTATAAAAAGAGGATAGGTTGGTGATGTTCATTTTTCCAGCATATTATTTATACAGTAGGCTGACTCTTTTGTCCTTCTATTTTCTGCAGGAAAAGCCATTAAGCCTAATCTTAATGAATTTGGATGGGGTACAATGACGTCCTTGGCCAGCTGATTGGTGATTAGTTAACTCCGAGCACAGTCTCCCTGTGGGCCTCTGTGCAGCTCCACACCAGAACTGATACACGGCCTTCAGTGATTAATCATCCATTCCCAACAGACCCAGGAAAGTTTCCAGCCTCTTATCGTGTATTTTTTGTATCTTGTTACTTAGCATATATTAAGGTTTGTCTATTTATGCATTTGGGGGGGTTTTTTACGGAAGAAATTCTGGTATCTATCTCAAGAGCACAGTGGGTGCACTCTTCCCTGATCTTGAATGTGCAGCTGTTGATCGCAAGACAACGGAATCCATTGGGTGTCAAAAGCAAGAACTCTTGGCTGCCATAGTTACGTAGCGGGGAAGTTGGAAGTGGTTGCCCGACCCTAGAGGGTTGGAAATGCAGAAGTTGAGAGGAATGCTTGAAAGGGATCTAGATTAGGTCAGCTGTGATGAGGTTGACTTTCAGTTGATGGTGTGACACTGATGACATGCATATTCAGGGCATTGAATAGGGCATTATATGTCCTTGGGATATATAACAGAATAAGAGGTGCTGCATGCATTTCCCACACGAGAAACACCGCCCAGGCTGACAATGGTGAGTGACACCTGGGTAATATAAGATCCAGTTCAACAGAACCACTCGCTGCTTTGTAATGCATCAAACATACTGGGTATCCTCACTTTAACGCCACGGTATTTTTAATCCTAAAATTCATACCGGAGACAGTGATACCCTCCACATTTTTATTATTTTGATTGTTATTTTGATTGCTTTCTCTGATAGTGAAAGCTGACCGGGATGGGAATAGCTCCAGTTTTCACCCCGTCAGCAGTGACAGAATCAGTGACACAGTAACCAGTCTCCCCAGACAATCAACCAGTTATCCTATTAGGCGATGTGGCTGTGATTTCATTAGCACAGCCCACAAAAACAAACCACTCATAAAAGTTGACGCCTTTCACAGGTTTGGAAGGCTGTTCATGACCTAACTTATGCACACTTTCATAAGAAATTTGCTGGCAGATATTTAAAGGAACTGCAGCTGGTACTGATCTTATCCTCAAGACCTGGTGGAGCTGAGCTGGGTCTCGCATGCGTGTGGTCAATAGCCCTTATTTCACTTCACCCTCCAGCGCGCTGCATGGTTCCACAGCTATTTTTAGGCATTGTCAAAAAAACAAACGATCTCAGTTCAAAACCTACCCTCTGGCTCTATTTTGAACAAAGGCCCCGTTTTTCAGATTCCATAAACAATTTGTGTCAAAGCTACTCGTTCTCTTTGACAGCTCAGTGGCCAGCATCTCGCCAGCTTGGCTAACGGATGTAATTTCAGTCTGTGCATAAATATCGGTTCCATTCCATGAAAGCGGACACACGTACGCAGGACCGACAGGGCTGACAAGCAATTACTGCCCCGTGTCTCTTTCGGAGCTTATCAACAGCAAGTTCTCCAGACAGCGCGCAGGCCGCGTGCGAGCAGACAGTGAGACAACTCCAGGTTGGAAATGATAACGGAATCTTCTCATTTCTCAGCCCTAAAGATCAAGTACACCAGGCATGAGTTAAAACAAGACATATTACTCCTGGTTTGCCTGTCAGGCCACCAGCTATCAAAGGCAGTAAATGCAGCTTTCATTTACAATACAAAACAAGATGGGCCTCATATGTGAGGCAGCCCTGCTATTAATCTATCCAAGGATTAAAAAGAAGCTATATGGAGATAATATTCCTTAATGTCCAATTGATGAGCATCCAGGTCTTCTATTGACTCCCACACTGACATCAGATGTACTTATCTGGCTTGAAAAAATGGGTTGATGTTTTTTTCCCAAGGGCATGTATCAAAGGTGTCTCATTGTATTGAGGCAAATCGGTCCTCCAGAGGGCGCTATGGTACATCAGCCACTGGGGTCAAAGGGCCAGTGTACAAAGGGCAGGAAACATATTAGCCCCTGCTGGCTAGCATACGGGCGGCATGGTGGTGCAGTGGTTAGCGCTGTTGCCTCACACCTCTGGGACCTGGGTTCGAGTCTCCACCTGGTGTGGAGTTTGCATGTTCTCTCCATGTCATTGTGGGGTTTCCTCCGGGTACTCTGGTTTCCCCCCACAGTCCAAAGATATGCTGAGACTGATTGGAGTTCCTAAATTGCCCGTAGGTGTGCATGTGTGAGTGACTGGTGTGTGCCTGTGCCCTGCGATGGGCTGGCCCCCCGTCCAGGGTTGTTCCCTGCCTTGTGCCCGTTGCTTCCGGGATAGGCTCCAGACCCCCCGTGACCCAGTAGGATAAGCGGTTTGGAAAATGGATGGATGGATGGATAGCTAGCATGCAGCGACAGCCCCCACGGACCCTACACCCACACTGACAAAAGTTCTTCTTGGTATCGACTTCATAATTATACGATTTGGATGACTCGCTGGGGGTCAGGGGGGCAATGTAAAGGAGCACATTACTGAAAATTCCAAAACGGCTTTTTTTGTTATTAAAAAAAAAATGTTGAGGGATGGATATAAACCTTCAGGGGAAAGGTGCTGCACCACCATGCCAAAGATGTAATGTTCACCGGTGTAAACACCTTTAAGATGCATTTTAAGGTGAATTTATAGCTTTTAGACCGGGGTGGGAGTTTTTCATCTGACCATTTCCAAACCTAACAGCCACGGAGGCTCTGTGACTGGTAATTGGGGTTGGGGTATAGCCCCTGGCCCTCCTCCAGCTCCCGGGTGCCCCCTCCACACCGCCCCCCCTCCACTGCAACCCTGAGTATGAAACCCTCTGTATGAAAGGTTTTGCAGTAGAAGAGGTCTAAGTGGGAAGTTTCCATTAGCGTGATGAATGAGGGAATAAGAGGCTGTGAACGCTCCTATGAGATCAGACAAACCGAGTACATGAAAGGTAAGGGGCTCTGTCTGCCTGTTTTCCTAACCTGCCATGTACATTTTAAAGGGAAATGTTCCCGTTAGGATATAAGCCCTGAAAATTAGACCATGTTGGGAAATTCTAAACACTAAACTAGCATTTTTTTTTAATTAGTCAGCTTTTAAAAAATTAAAAGTTCCAAAGCTCTTTATCAATATTCATAGGTAATGCTGTTTTACCTGGGTGGAGTCAGGAACCCCCTTATTGCCTTAATACAGCGTTACAGGTCAATGAGTAGCTCTGGAGTCAGCTGGGGCGGGGCTCAGATTATGCCCCCAGCTCTGTGTGGAGTTTGCATGTGTTTGAGTGAGTGTGTTTGCCCTGTGATGGACCGGGCATCACACCCAGGGTGTCCCCAGCTGCCTGGGATGGGCTCCGGGGTCACTGGGACCCCATACTGAATGAATGGTAAGGAGGATGAGTATTGCATTAACATGAGCTACACCAAATAGTCCCCACAAAGACAGGTGTTATCAGTGTGCGTGTATGTGTGAATATGTGTGTGCGCGAACATGTCTGTGCATGTGCCTGCGCGTGAGTATGAGTGTGTGCGCGACTCCCTATTAAGCCGAATTTAATCAATGTCCCGAGAGCACATTCTCCCAGGAGTACGGATGTTTCTGGGTGAGCGATACACATTTTTCCGACACGTTTCCCAATATTCCTTCCTGTTTATCCCACCTCCTCGCTCTTCCCAGAGTTTAAAACCCTGCCGCCTGCTCTCTCCATAATGTGCGCCGTGGGATTCAGCCTTCGACGCTTTACAGAACGTTTCTGCTCCATAACGACTTTTTCTCCGTCATCGTATTTAAACTGCTGGCTCATTTTCTAGATTTAGACGCGCTTAAATTAACATTTAACTGAATTAATTCCTGGAACTGTACCATAAATCAAGCCCCTTTCATGCTTTCTATAATGACTGTCAGTAAACCTTTTAGACAGCAAAATATTTTTATCTAGAGGCAACACTCAGATAATGGTTGACTTTTTGAAGGCTGCGACTAAAGTTTAATCAGTTGCAGATGTATTTTAGAAATAATTTAAGCGTATGTTTATGTGGGGTGTAGTTGGCGCATACCTGTCCTTAGTTAGGGATTTGCTGGAAGGGTCACACAGGTTCGATGCTCAGGTGAATCATACCCTACTGGATGACAATAAACAGGGTAGAAAGGGAGATCAGTTTGGGACGGGGAAGGGGTTACTGTTATTAGTTCACAGAACATTCCTCTCAAATGTTTATTATTCACAATAAGTAAATTAATGAATAAAATACTAAAACTGTGTATTCAAACAAAAAAAATAGCAAAATTGTCTGGGTTTCAAGAGGTTTGACAAAAACTGTTAAGTATTCAATATAAACGCAATTTTACACAAACATGTTCCTGAATCCCCATTTACCATGATAGATCCAATATCCTTGGAAACAAAATGGCTATTTCAAATATAATTTCAGCTCAGTGTGTTTTGCTTGGCATCAGAACAATATAACGCCCCCCCCATAATACCTAAAATGGTTAGATGGAGGGTATCCAAAAATCACAAGTTAAATAAATGTATTACCCTTGCACAAATAGATTGAAATGCACTTTCCAGCTTCCCTGTATTGTGTAATATAATTACCAGGAACTTTGAAATAATGGAAACATAACGCTTAAAAACTTTAGGTTGTCCGTTTGCTTAGTACGTGTCCTTGTCTTGAAAGGTAGATGCAGGGTGGTTTTTGCAATCAGGGTCAGACACTTAATGTAATCATATTCTGAGGGTGTGTTGCATGGAGATGTACATCCTTTACAGATCCTTCAGAAGATTCTGAATGCTTTTAATGATGCATTAGTAGCCACTCAGACCAAACTCATAGAATCCAGCAGAACTCCCAACCACAGGCTGCTCCGGTATCTCTACAGTGGTGCCTGCACAAAATTTTGATTGGGGTGCCCATCACAGCCAGCCATACTTATGGTGGCGCCTAGGGGTGGGTGTGCTGTTCCTGGGGCCTGGTAGCTGAAAGAGAAACGGAAGAGAATTAAAAACTTTACAGGGTATTGGCGGATCGATGGGCCAGATTTATTGATGTGGGAAGGCAACAGGGGTGGCTACATGTTACCTTTGGATGGCTCCCCCTGCTGGGGGGGGTCATGCTACTGAAGTCCAATTGCCATGTATGTGTTGAGCACCCTTGGGGATCTTAGATCGACTAAAAGCATGGTCCTCAGGCACACCGGGATGCAGACACAGACACACCTGCTCATGGCCAGGGACACGCTCACTTTTGTGCGCAAGGTCACTCGTATGTACGGCGCACTCACGGCCGCTTGGCGACGTCGGCACACAAGGTCACGCACACGTACCCGCAGACGCGGTGGGCAGATGTCGTCTTCAGCTACCCCTGAAGTGCCGTGGCCAGCACAGCTTCTTGCCTGTCAGCGGCGTCAAGAACGATTAGATAGCTAGTCACCGGGAACCAGGAGCTAGCAAGAACCCCGCCTAGATACACCGGGGCATACTGGGAAGGAGGGAGGGGGGGGATCTGTAGGAAGTATGGTGAGGTGTGGCAGGGGAGTGGGAGGCGTAGGGAGGGGGTCAGAAGCTCAGTCTTCCTACCGGTGCGTGACAGAAACTCTCATTGTCCTAGACCCAGGCAGACATGTTCCAGTTTTGCATGTACAATGAGATGTGCAGCATTTCCAGAAAGTACAGCAGATGGGTCTTGGGCTATAACTCCATTTCCTGAAATGGAAGCACGCTGGCTTAGACCTCTCTTCGCCACCCGACCGCAACCCCCCCCCCCCCCCCCAACACATTGGCATTCTTACCAGGGCACACAAGCCACAGGCACCGTGATTATAATGTCAGCTTTAGGCCACAAGAGCATCATGCTCACCTTTGTCAGTGTGCGTCGAGTACACACTCGATTCCCAGCTCCTCCTGATGACCTAAACCGACCGATTCATTAAAAACGCTGTAATTCCCCAGGTCACAGACGACGTTGACAGCTCACTGGGTGCTGGAGAATACTGACCTCCAACTTTCAGGAACAGATCTGCCTCCTTTCGCTGGACATGCTCTCTCCCTTCGTCCCTGTTTTTTAACACTCCACCAGTTCTGTAACTTCAAAGATATTCGGCATCTTTTCAATATATGCTGCAACTGTTGCATGGCACCGTCCCCTAGGCACATTAATTAATCAGTATCTCTTTTTTTCCAAGCCATACGTCCTTCAGGCAAATGTCATTTCCTGGCAGGCTGGACATCATCTGCTCAGCGGCAACAGTGCAGCCATGGCTGCCTCTGGCAAGTGTCCCCCCGGTCCTGAGAGTGGAAAAAACAGCGAGCAGGAACAAATGCAGCAGCGTGAACTCACCATTCTAAAAATACAGTCATCTGATAGTGAAAGCTGGCTTTTGGCTTTGGCTGAAAGACGCGATTACGTCGCTCTCCAATCTCGAGTGGTAATGCGCCAAATTTTCGCTGCGGCGATCCCAAGTGACTTAATTACTTGACTTTGGGTCATTTATATTTGCCGCAAAGCTGAACCTCGGCCACATTAATGTCCATAACGGTGTCCAACATCAACCAAGACCAGCAGCTTCTACGTCTTATACATCATACAGATACAGCCTTAAATTCTGACCTGGATTTAACCGTGACTGTTAGTCAGCTCTTCGAGCACTGTGATAAATTGGTATTCATTAGCATTTCAAAGAATGCTATTTGCAAAAACAGCATAAAAAGTACTTGAGGAGGTAATTTGGAATTTGAGAGTTTGGATTAGAACTAATATGAATGATTGTGTTAAGAGATTTGAATAAAACGGTGAAAGGCAATAATAAAATGAAAGCAATCTCAGGCTTCCTCACTCAACCGGGACCCAGCTAAATGTTAACGAACATACCAAAAGGAATTGCTCAAATTTCCTTGCGATTGATGAACAAATGCCAGGAGGCATAAGCCTCATATCCAAAGATGATCTTCCTTTCCACTGCTTCACCCCTTAGGCCGTCTAGGCCAGAGTTTCTCCACCCGGTCCTCGTGGAACCCCAGACAGTCCACGCTTTTGCTTCTGGGAGCTGGGAGGGAGCAAAAACGAGTATCTGAAGGTCCCTGAAGAGCAGTTTAGGAAAAGCTGGTCACCACGTCGAACGTTGCGAAACAGCTCTGTGGAAGGTACAGCACGAGAGTGATCACCGAATAAAGAGGTGTGGCATTTCACTCTTTCAGGATCACTATAGCTCAGGCTTGGAGTCCAGTGTGTGTCTTGGAGTGAATCTCTCTATGGTGAAGACTACTGGGCCAGATGGGAAGACAGCGGGGGGCAGGCACACAAAGTGGCAAGAAATCTTCTCCCCCTCCTCTCTTCCTCTCCACTCCCTGGTGCAGGCCAAGTCACCCTCCCATGTGATTCTAGCAACATGTTCAACCCAGAAGCCATTTTGAGTCTTTCTCTGCTAGGAGAAAGACTTGAAAAATGTCTTGAGTATGTCTGCACAATGGCTCGTACAGATCCCATTAGATATGTGCGAGCAAATTACGAAGGAAAACGTCCCCAGTAAATAAAACCTTTTTAACAACTTTGTGTACTATATGTCTTTATGATGTGGTGTGTTATTTCTTAATTGCATTAATGGGCGGTCCCCCACAAAGACAGAAATGCGAGCTCGTATGTTCATGCATTTAAATTGGCTGTGTTGTTTGCGTTTGGCTAATTGTGTGTATGTGGGTGTTTGAAATCAAAGCTTTTTTATCTAGCAGATAAAAGCAGGAGGGCTAGTACATTGAAGCCCTTTCACAGGGCAACAGACATGAGTTGTGAATAAGCAAGTAGAGGCATTCTGAGCAGAAGCATGACTTTAGCTAGGAGAATGTTCCACTGATGTTATTTACTGATTATAAGAGTATGCTCAGTCTTGATTAGCCACACAGTAAACCTCTGTCATCCAAACAGTTGAGTTAAATCTATTCAGCCTCAAGCAAAGAAGACTGAGAGGAGACATGATACAGGTCTATAAGATTCTAACAGGTTTGGATGCTGTTCAACCAAATAGTTACTTCAG
>JABFEA020000038.1:20164299-20177756 GCA_019775915.2 Cyphomyrus plagiostoma
CCCCCCCCCCCCCCCCCCCCCCCCCCCCCCCCCCCCCCCCCCCCCCCCCCCCCCCCCCCCCCCCCCCCACTCAGTCTCTCTTCAGAGCCAGAAGTTATTGGGTTCCTATGGCACTGGACTGCACAATGGAGGGTGATGTTGACCATTTCAATGATGCTGTTGCTTACCGGGAGGGTGAACATTGTAGCCCTTTGGGAAGCCATATTAGAAGTGGACTTATTTATAATTGGTGCTCTATCTGCAGCTGGAAAAGCCTCGACTGATGTTCAAGGTTCAGCTCCTCAGCCGTAGCAGTAATGAAGGTAATTGGTAAGCAGTAATGACAGCCCTGGAAAACAAAAAGCTTTGGCGCCGTTTTTCGAGTCCCCCTTTCTCACCACTTCACTCTCCGGCTTTGCAGCAAATGAGATTAGCGGCTGCCGAGTAACACGGCCCTTCAGGGAGGGTGAGAGAGGGGCTCAGTGCAAGAGAGACTCTTCGCTCATCCACCAGCCAGAAGGGGACCCCATCTGCGTCGCACCCCAAACACACACGCTAAACCCACAGCAGACATGATATGCATGAGCCTCTGTAGGTTACATGCTGTAACCAAGTCAATGGTGCTCTCATGGATTGCTGACCAGGAGGGCAGCCAAGCCCATGCCTGAGTAACTACCTGAGCATCATTAACAATGCAACCACTCAACCATCCACCTATGTTCTGTGAACGCTTGTCCAATTCAGGGTTGGCAGGATCTGGAGCCAATCCCAGAATCCATGGCCACAAGGCAGGGAACAACCCAGAATGGGGCCATTAAGAATGCAATGAAAAAACTGCCTACCAATAATTGAATTCAGGCTGATAAACCTGCGTAAAAATCGCCAATTCTATCCGTGTTTTGTAAAAGCAGACAGGCAAGTGAATTTTTGCGCCACCCCCATGACTCCCACCCCCGTTCAGATGCATCCCGTGGTCCATGGATACCCTGACATCCACCAGGGCTTTTAAGTTCCTGTTCTCCCTTTCTCCACCTCATCACACCTCATCAGTCCTGATGAGTCAACCAGAGTTCATGTTCAGGGGCCATTGCAGAAGGAATGGTGAGGCAGGGTCTGTGTCATCGGGTGCCTAATTAAATCTGACTTACTTTAATGAGACGGATTTTAAAAACTTGTAAGACAGCCTGTTCTCATTCTATCCCACTTAGCGCGCCTGATACTCGCCCGGCAGAAGAGCTGCAAGGATTCTGTTACGCTTTTTCTGCTGGTCCATTCAAAATGAGTGAACAATGAAAAGCAGGGTTAAGCAATGAATGGAGCTTAAAAGGGCAAGAGAGAGATAAGTCCTTGGATCCAGTTAAGATTGTTTACTTTAGAATGATGCTTTAATGGTGGAAGGAGCGCAGCACCCAAACTCCCTAGGAGTCCCAGCGTGCATTCAAGTTAACCGCCGCAGACCTGTTATTGCGGGCCAATCACGTTGGCGCTAAGGCACATCTGATTCGCTGGAAAAGTGGGTGTGGGAGGGAGCAGGAAAGGAGG
Organism: Cyphomyrus plagiostoma; assembly: GCA_019775915.2. Taxonomy (NCBI): domain Eukaryota; kingdom Metazoa; phylum Chordata; class Actinopteri; order Osteoglossiformes; family Mormyridae; genus Cyphomyrus; species Cyphomyrus plagiostoma. The sequence goes on from JABFEA020000038.1 coordinate 20,165,821, forward strand.
CAAGGATGGGGCCATCCTGGTAGGTGCACGAGGATGTGACATTTCCAGAGGCATGCTGATTTGTCTCCATCTGTCTCAGCGCTGCAGGAGTCAATAAGCCGATAGTTCAGGTTTTGGTGGGGGGTGTCCTGATGCGGGCTGCCTGGGAGAATGCCCCTCCCCGTCTGACATGCGTCTCTGCACCTGACGCATCTGCCGCCGGCCCTGGTGCGTCGCAAATGCGTCACTCTGCTTCTTAAAATGCGACGGAGGGGAGAGGCTTTTAATTACTTGCACACATGCTGCAGGTGATCAATGATGATCAAGGGTGATTTGCATTTTGTTGATTTTTGGACACTAAACCCGCAGCTAATGTTTGTTTGCCATTTTATATAACTGGGTACTTGACCAAAGTGGTTCAGGTCATGGTGGGAAACACTTTTTCCTTATGCTCAGGGGCACTGCTAGAGATTTTGGGCCCCATGATAGCATGTCATTTTGGGCCCCCCCACCTAGACCAATCCAATCACATTCCAAACTCTGAATCCCCCTCCCCCCACACCTACAGGGTCGGGGTTCAAACCCTGTTGGCATTCCGGGGAGATAGAGTTTGCATGTTCTGGACATGCTCAGTAAGCCCACTCAGCTGGTTTGGCTTATGAGATACCAGCCATTAGTGGTTCTTGAATACAGAGGATTGAACACTAATTCTAGAATTCTTGAATTTTAATTCCCATAGTAGATGTACCTTCTTTAATACCCTTATAAAGCTGTAAAATGTCTTTCACTGATATAAATGTATAAATTTCCGTCAGATAGCGTTAATGAATTACTTATGAAACGAGATAACACTGGTTATTGTGGTGTTTGCCAACCAGCTCGAATCGTCGGTCTGTTTCATAATTGTTAAACGCAGAGTGATTCCTGACTCCTCAAAGATAATTCAGTCATATTTACATATGGAAAATACAATAATGGAAAAATTATTTCTGGGCTCTTATAAGCTCTGCTCATTACTAGAGCAGGCAGGTCTATCTCAGACCAACAGAGGAGAAACAGCAAACATGCAGATGAACTTCACGCTGTAAAGTCTGTATTTTAAAAGTCACGTGGGTAATTTTGATACGTGTGACAGAATGTTATTGTGGCTGAATATATCATTTACATGCTACTGCAAGAAGCTAAATAAAAAGAAAACCCACATACATTTTCGGGGGGGGGGGGGGGGTGTAGTGTGATCTGAGACAACGTCCTTCAGTCAAAAATCGTGCCCCAGAGTTTATTACACCCCCATACATTGTAATGGTCCTTCCTTACATTGAACAAGATTGATTTGATGTTTGATTAGCAGGGAAGTATGTTTCACTGGATATACCGGCCATCTGCATTTGGTAAACTCCAGGGATTGAAATGAAATGTGAGAAAGGCATTGCAAGGCACTACATTGACTCCAAGATAGACTGTGTGCAACAGCTCCCCCTGCTGGAGACAGAAGGGTGACTCCACACTAGCCTCACCAAAGTATGTACGCTTCTTGGCCATGTTCAACTGCAGCCTTTATGAGCCGTCATTCATTTTTCACTCATCAGAGCTTTTGCTGTGGAATTTGATGGTTTTGTTTTTTGCACCATTTTGCAAGTTTCTCCCCCTGTCAGCCATGCTGAAGAGGGAGCGATATTCACAGAAATGTCCCGGCAAGTTTCCGCTCTCCAGTTCGTGAAACAGCCTGCTGGCTACCTCTGCTTTCACCGTCTGAGGCTTTAAATGGGATCGTTCCAGATTATTTAACTAAGCTTCTTATTCCAGTTGATCCTCAAGGTTCACTCTTAGTGCTTCCAATTACATAGATCATAAATGATAGTGAGGCCCTTTCTTACATAATTACTGAAGCAGGCTTCAAGATTTTGCCCAGGAATCAGATACTTTTTTAATCTTTAAATGTAGATTAAATAGATTTAAATAGACTTTTTTCAGCCTCACTTGTTCATTGAATAGCTGATGTGTCCAAAATATCTTACGTTTTTATCTACATACAGCATGACAACCTTTGACCCCTCTGTCACAGCCGTGCGCCTGTCTGCCTGCCTGTGTCTCACGTCTCCGTTGCTGAGCCAAAGGTCATTGCGGAGATTATAGGCTTGTTCTTTGGGATTTACCTTGTTTAATGGAAGCATGTATACATTGTTGGTGGTTCAGCAGGTAGTGTTATTGCTTCGCTCCTCCAGGGGTTCAAAGCCTCTGCTCTTTGCGTTTGCATGTTGTCATGTCGGTTTCCTGCCATGGTCTACATGCATGTTGACTAACTGGGTGACACTTTACTTGAGGGGGACACAAATAATGCAGTATTATGGTATTACTTATGTATTAATCAACCACATACTGATCTCATGTTGGTTCATTAATAATAAATTGTGACATCTTTTATCTCGAGCAATTACAGTATTTGCCACTATATTTGTTGACCTTTGTGAACTACTGAAGGAACAACTGGAGGAACAACTGGAGGAACTACTGAAGGAACAACTGGAGGAACTACTGAAGGAACAACTGGAGGAACTATTGAAGGAAAGACTGGAGGAACAAGTAGTGAATAACACATGTGAAATACTGATCTCATGATGGGTTGAGTTTGTTCTTGGAGGTTTGTGTAGCACATGGCCTCAGACTTGCAGGATGCTCAGTCCCCTCTATCAGTCAGAGACTGGATTAATGGGTTAACCTGAGGGCAACTATACATTTTTCCAAAAACACTATATCAGTATTTAATAGGTAAAATGCATAAAGATGTCTCTGTGTTGTGTGGGCGACTACCCAGGGTTGGTTCCCGCCTGCGCCCATTGTTCCCAGGATAGGCTCCGGTCCCCCCCGCAACCCCAGTTGGGATTATGCGGTTTTGGAAAATGGATGCATGGCAGAGCGGCTGGGGGTGCCTGAGCAATTGAAAGTCTTCCATTCTGAGTGCCCCCCCATGAAAAATACCGCTAACTTTTGAAAAATATCTTTCAAAGAGGAGTTGCGAGGCCTGCACTTAAAGCAGCAGCCAGAGAAAACACCGACGTAATACTGCCCCGAGCAACTTGCTGAGCTATGGTCACAGAGGGTCTTTAATATCACATAGCGACCAACGGGCTGCACAGTCAGCAACATGCCTTTCCACTGTCCACCAGAGGGTGCCAGAGAGAAGATACCGCTGCTCACCTGCCCAGACGATGCAGTAAAACAATGGTGATAATCTTACATGCAGTGCCCCCCAAAGGACTTGGGTCACATGACAAAACCTCCAATAAGGTCATTCCTGCTGAAGCTCCCATTCTGTGTTACATGGTTAAATGAAACAGACAGGGATGACATTCTGTGTGGAAGGAAGCAATGCGGTCCAGAATACATTTACAGCTAGGAGATTCCAGCATTTAACCTCATCCATCCAGCTCCTGTGGCTGAAATTGTAGTGCAATCTCCATACCAGGGCCTATAAAGGCACCTCCCAGTTACGTTCCTTCCTTCTGTGTTGGTGACGTTGTTTTGTGGCTGGCAGATGCCAACATGTCCACTCTTCACTAATTCAGTTCACACAAGGAACACAAGCTACGGCCTTATCACCAAATTAACATCATAATACCAGTAATGGTTCTGTATTCTCCAAATGCAATTAGTAATAGCTGAGCCAGTCTGAACCAGTAACACAATCACAGCGCTCGGGTTTAAGTGATATAGTTGAATATGACTGAACTGTTCAGCTAATTTAACTAACAATATATGTATGACCTAATCAGTTTCATCCAAATCTGCCACATCTGACTGACCTTTTCCATTATATGTGATTTGGAGTCAGTGTTTATCAGACTGCTGCATAGTAACTAGATGGGTAGCAGTAAAGGTTACACTGATGCCCGCCGAGGGAGCCGTAAGTTTGCCTGGCATTCATGGGCAATCAGTCCCAGCTGGGTGGCAGGCAGAAAGCTGATAAACTGTGATCTTAGCCATCTCATGACACAAAGAGTAATGAAATAGCCCCTCATTACACGTAATTGAAAAATGGGGTCTATTTTTACCCCTCTGAAGGACTTTATCAGCCTCATTGTAAACTAATCTGACTGATAAGTGATTAACTCTGTTGGATAATTAAGCCAGTGATTGTTGTGGGTAATAAGTCCTGGGTAATAAATGTAGATTCGGAACTGCTAACATTTACACCAAATCGTGGCTCATACGCAGGAGCTAAGAACAATGACTCCTAGTGTCTAAGCTTTATGGCTGTTGCTCTGATTGGATTTAAATATATTTTTGCAGGGGTGCAATATTAATGGCCAGTTGACATGCATGTGTAGCGATGATAGGAATTTACTGGTGGTTCCCTGTTTCACGTAGTGCTTTAATGTAGAGTTTCAGATGGTAGGGAGCCTTTCTATGGGTTCAGCAGCAGGGCCTCCACATCTGTAGGTCATGAACCTACGCCGGAATTCTCTGCTCCGCCTGTTGCCCCAGATTTTAGTTCAGACAGTATACGGAGGAAAACCGTATGAGGCAACACAAAAGGAAACTGTTGACCTTAGTCTTTTTTTAAGCATCAAATATTCCTTCTTTGTGCACATTCCTTTAAAACATTGCTTTATCAAATTCAATAATGCCTGAAATTTACCAACAGTGTCAGTTCAGAACAGCTTGGGATAGGGAGCAGAACTGTGTATGGTAAGGAATTTAAAAGGAAGGCATTTTATGTAGCTGTTCTGTGTGGGGAAAACATGCTGAAGTACCTTGTACAATAAACCGATTTATCAAAGGGGGTGGGGGGGCTTCACTCTGGGACACGGTAAGAATAAAAGCTCTCCTTTTACTGGTTACGTGTCCCTTGCTTGAATTTTAGCTTGACCCCTAGTAGCTGTGTGAGAGGACAGCAGACATAGTGGTTATGGAACTGGGTTTGCGACCAAAAAGCTGTGAGATTCGATTTCTGGAAAGCAGAGATTGCTGCTGTAGCCTTCTGTAAATACCCAGCCTGCTTTTATTTCTTTTTTCTCCCAGTCAACACACAGTGAACACGATCAGTTTGCCTGATGCGATGATGACACTTTGTTAAAAACAACAGGGTGAAACCTCAGAAGCACGAGATATCAGTGGTCCCATGCAGGACACTTCGGCCTTGACATCTGAAGTGTGCGACAGGTGATTGAACAGCAGGATCAGCCATGACTTCGATGAAAGACCTACTTTATGAGTAAATGTAGCTTCAGACATTGCATACATCATCTCCAGATTATGTACTGAAGCTTTGGGGACTCGGAAGCTCTTTAATAACCTGTACAAGAACTATGTGACTCTGTGGGATCGTTTTGGCTCAAATTCTGTCATTTGTGCCAAGTTGGTGGTGACGGAATTTTTTGCTTATGTTCTTGGCTTCAGTTGTGATGTCAACCCTGGTAAGAGAATTTATGCTCTTTTCTGGAAAGCATTGAAGCCTCCTATTTATAGTGATAGACATGCTAAAATAGTCCTTCGTTGGTTTTAGGAGGCCACAGTGTCAGAGGTGGGAACAATTGTTTCCAACACTTACCATCACTGGCTAGTAGTTCAATCAATACTCCTCAGGGGCTAGAAACATTTGAGGGTTTGCTGCTTTCAGATTTTTCTTCAGTCCCGGTGGAAAATCTTGAATTGGTTCTGGAAGGATTACCTCGCCTTGTTCAGAGGTATAACCAATGTTATATATGAGGCGAGAATAATTTGTCCTAAGGCAGAGAGAGTTATCACTAATGAATGCACTATGCCTGCAGAGGCCCGAGGAGATCGCATTTTGTTGCTTAGCTGATAAGTGCCCACTACCGCATTGGATTTGGAGGTTTCTGCCACGGATGCAAGTACAGAATAACTCTATCTGTTGCAACCAATACTCCACCTTCATTAAATTATAATCAATGGAAGAAGGCTAGATATTTGAACAATGGATAGCGGTAATTGTTATCCTCTGCACTCCTAGCCCGCAAAGACTCTCGACCCCTTCCAGAGGAGAGATAACAGCAGTGTTTAATGAAGACCCACCTCTGAGGATCCCGATCCATTATCCTCCCCTCAGTTCCCCTTAATGAGCTGAGTCTCAGTCGCATGGCAGCGTCTCCTCATGGCCGAGACGGACAAAGAAAGAGAAACAGGATTGGGAATTCCTTAATTCCCATCGATCCTGCTCTGTAGATCAACAACAAACTGATTGCCGACTCACGGCTCCTTGATCTCAAACGAAATGACACCAGCCAGTAGCCCGGCCCAGGGGTGCGATTGGGGCAAGGGGGAGGCGGGAGGCATGAGCCGTGTGGCCCTGAGAGAAGGAGCTCGCCCCCAGGAGCCACGGAGACAGACAAAAACAACTTCTCCGTCATCCAAATGAGACTATTCTTCCAGGTGTCAGTCCCCCCTTTGCAGTGTTTGTTGGGAATATGAATTATCAGGCTAGCAGGCTGCGTTCTGCATGGCCAACGGCTGTCAGGAGAGGAAAGATGAATGGTTAGAGACAAAGAGCAATGAGACAGACAGAGGCCTGCGGTGAGACACCCCACCCCCCCAGAAAAAAGAACTCACCCCCATACTGACACCGTGGAGATATCAGCACCGGGGTATGAACTTCAGTGTGACAGATGCTTTTATTTCCACACAAACCACGAATGCATTTTCGTCTTTGACGCAGTTTATAATTGCACAAATGGCTGTGTCCTGCTCCTGCATGGCGGCGTGTAGGTGCGTGTCTGTGAGTGTTTTTAGCCGTGTGTTTATATAGTATCGGTGACTGCGCTGTGTCACCTGGGATCAAAAAGCAGCTGGAGCTCTTTTAAAGAAGAACACTTTTGTTGTTTTGACTGCTCTACGCGATCCTCTTCAAAGAAGGACCTGACATGGCAGCCGGCATCACCGCTGGAAAAAACATCTTGTATCTGTGAGTGGTTTTCACTGCAGCTCTGTGATCTAACTCTCTAAAAATACAAGTTGATGGAGGGCAGCAGGCCCGGTTGGAACAGCAGTGATTAGCAGAACTAACACTATAGGCCCAGGTTATCCTACAACTGCCAAAATTAGGTTTCGTCGTGCTAGTACAGATTGAGACCAAATACCAAGGCGTGCAAGGAAGGATATGTTTGCAGTCAAAGGCGAAAAGTGGAATATGTGACGGACTGGGTGCCAGTGTCTCTGGAACTGGAGCAAAATGTTCAAGGAATATGAAGTCACAAGAAGATCTATCTTATTAATGGTGAATGTGCCAAATGTTATACAGAATATCGTTTAATTATTCTTAACTGAACATCCTATCAAACATAATCATATTGTTTATTGGTGGTAAAAATTTGTCTGGCTAAATATGGGAAGGATATCTCACCTCACCAACAATGGGGTTGCCTTTACTGACAGAAACCCAACTGGCCAAATTAATCTTTATAGTTGCATGATACACTTTGATACATTTTGATTTGATGCACAGAGATGTAACCCTGCAACCCTTACCAGGATGGATGAATTGAATACGGTACCAGGGGTATGGGTAAGTATGATGTTTCACACTGTTATACGTCTAAACCACTACCACGTATTCTAGTATTCCAGGCAAACTTCCAGGCAAAGGATCCCATCTGTCCAACTGGTAAATCTGTCCAAATTTTATATCGGTAAATTTGTGTTTTCCACTAAAATTCATTGTTTGTTGCTAATGTAAGGAAAACTATTGACTGCATGATAATGACACTTACAGCCACAAGAAACCATTGAATACAAGACAAAATAAGATATACAATAAATGGGAGATAATAATTGCATACGGGTACTTTGGTAGGTGAAAATATAGTAATATGCAGTACTACCATTGACTGGCCTTATTCTGTATAACATTGATTAAACAGTACTGCATAGTTAAAAAAGAAGTCTTTTTGTGTGAACCTCTATCTGTACTGCTGATGATTTTACCCTGGTTTACTTGTATGGTATCTGTTTTGATATGAATGGGATGACATCTTTACAAGTATCCTGTCTCAGTGTATCTGACTGACCTATTCTTCTGTTTTCTAACCCTATTGCATAAAGTACTGTAAAATGGCCCTATTGCGTAGTATGTTTAATTCACAATTATACTGAATAGTCAAACAATACAGCTGAAAGCAGGCATTAAGTGTATGAGGCTTGTAAAACAGAAACATCAAATATTCCTTCACCTTGAACAGACTTAATTTATACAGGACATGAATTTTCTATTTTTAAAATCACTGTCTCCTATAATAAGGGTGCAGTATTCAGGACCTCGGGCCAATCTATTCTTAGTGAGCAGGCTGGACCTTTAGATGCTGCCCCTACTTGCTGGCCGCTCTGTCCAGCTCCAGAATCTGGCACCCTAGCAGCTGCCTTTTTTAACCTGGCTAAAAACGTGATCACAGCACCCTTCACTGCAGGAGAGTGGAACTGCTCAGGGGCTGCCTGTATTCACCAGGATACGGGCCTGTTCTGCTCACTTCAGTTCTCGTCTAAACACGCCCATCTGAGGCGAACCTTCAGAAACCCCACTCAACAAAACAAATCTTGCGATTTCTCCAGTGAATCAGTGCAGCGTAAAACGCTTCGCTCTGCCAGGCTTCATCTTGCATGGAACATTTCCTGCACACTGTAAAATTCTTCCACCAGGTGAAAACGCAGTCAAATGAAAAAAATATAAATCCTATACACAATGGCTAAAAGCAGATCACTGAGGGGAGAGATGCTGAAGACCTCCCATAAACATCCCAGAATATGTGAAACACCCTCTGGGACTCATATTCTGAAAATGGGAGCCAACATGTAAATGACTTCCTGGCTTAATAGGAGCAAACCATGTGAGTCCTAATTGCAGGGAGGTCACATTTCCCTCTGACAGTTGGCGCAGTTCGACGGCCCATCTTCACAATCAGGCCTGCCTCCATTTATTGTGCAATGTAGCGCAGTCTGAGTCATAAATGCATTCTGACAGCACTTGGTCCTTTCCTAGGATGCATCTCATTGTCATGGCACGCTGGATCTCTGCCTTCTGTATTAACTGGCTAATTAGGCCCAGTTGGGGTAGCGAAGGAGATTGACTTTTGGTGTTACTTGTTTCTGTCTTGAACAACTATGGCATAGCAACATAAGTACAAATGTAGCATGTTAAAATTAATGAAATTTTCTCAGTGGACTATAAAAAGACTGAATGAATTCTTGTTGCAATTTATTGTAAGTTTAGTGAGTTTGTCATCTAGGGAATGATTCATTACATCTAATCAAAAATGTGTTCTCCATGTTTAATTATCATTACTTTTCCAACAAAAAACACCGACTATAAAAAATAAAGAACAGCCCCGGCAACAGAGTCTCAATTTAACTTTTACTCACGTATATATTTAAAATATCTAAAACTTACATGAAGCAGGAATTCACTTTCACTTTGCACACCAGTTTGGTAATCATACTATTCAGACGTATCACAATTAAACCTGAAAAATGTAAGGAATAATCGTGTTTGAAGTAAACTGTAAAATCTGTGAAAGCAGAGAGATCTCGCAAACCTACAGCGAAACGGAAATAACGTAAGGATCGGCTCTGACCCACCTCCACGCCCCCTTTGCCGTTCCTGTTCTCCAGAATACTGACGGCTGCTACTAATTGCCACGATTGGGCAGTTCTATATAATCACTCTAACGTGTGAGGAGTAGACCCCTGTGCATTTACTGAGCGTTATTCTGTCTCCGCCAGCTATCCTGAGCACGGACGTAGGTTTCATATTAACATTGGGGGAGGACGAGTATATCGGCACCAGAGGTGTGACGTCACGTCACCTTATTATGCGATTCTGTAGTCGCAGTGCATGCAGTTCATTTTTTTTCATTAACTATCGCAGTTCTAATTACAGTATATAAAGCAAAATGTATGCTTCCATTTTGCTGTTATTCATCTTCACTAGTATAGTAGTTTAAGTGCATTAAGTCCCGCATTATGTATGCTGAATTTGCGGGAATTATTAAAATTATAGACAATGTGCGAGATTCTGCCATGAATATCAGATCATTCATTGTGGAAAAAATGACCTCACTTCGTGGCCTCTGTGACGGCCCTGTCACTCTCCTGCACCCTGTCTCACCCACAAGCATGTCCTAACTTTCTGGAAAGAGACACATAAAATAGCGACTAAAAGGTCTTCCCCAAGAAACCCATAGAAGTAGATATGGAAGATTTACGGAATCTCTTCTTGGCAACAAATGGGATTTCTGGCAGCACTGTTTAAGGACTAAATGATTATGAGTTTCTGGTGACTGAATAACTTACTTAATGGTCTTTTCCAAAAAAATTCCAGGTCTGCCCCCGTTTTTGATGGTCTTCCTACTCATTCTTATGCCCTAACTGCAAACACAGTGGGATGAGAACTGTGACTTGTCACACCCACCCGGTCATGCCCACTTCTGAGGTTGGCAACAACAGCCAGTCCTGCACATGGATGATGGGACTCCCTATTTGAGCCCAGCTCCGGCAACAGGTGGGTGCGAGGTACTGTTGGCATGCCACTCCTGAGCGCCCTAACTGTCTCCCTGCACTTGCATTCTGTACATCTGGCCCTCCCCGAGTTACCCGTGCCTCCTGCCCTCCCCGAGTTACCTGTGTCTCCTGCCCTCCCCGAGTTACCCGCGCCTCCTGCCCTCCCCGAGTTACCCGCGCCTCCTGCCTGCCCTCATTCGCTTCTGCCCTCCCCATGACTTCCCTCGTGGATTCCTCCCCTTCGTGTGTCTGCGTCCTTGGACAGACTTTCCGGCTCTTTGACCCTTGGACCCCCTCTCGACTACGTTATCTGGACACATTTTGGCTGCAGGCAATATATACGGAGAGATTCCTGGAAAGACCCCGCTACAACCTCTGACCCCTCTCTGTCTCATCCCTAATAAACTTGGTAGCTCGGAATCTCCTGTCCTGGTCTTGTGTTTCAGTACAGACTAACACAAACACTATTCCCCGATGCGTTATCAGCGTTGCTGTTTGGGCTACGCTGTTAGCTAAACAAGCTTGTTGCACAACCAAATAAGACCATCGTTTATGAAACTTGATCCACATGAGATGATTAAATTCCTCCATTTCACATAGCTTTTCATTGATTAACTGTTGGTTATAATACAAGGTCTTCACTGAGTCAAGTTTACATACAAAGCCATACCGCACTTCACAAATAAAGCATGGGCATAGATAAACTGACAGATTCAGGGGGGCAAGCACTTTACAGGGGCACTTGAATATATAAAAGTATAAAATATTATATAATGTAAGAGGGCGATGAGCAACAAGGTGTCATTTTGTCGAGGGGGTCAGAATGATTAGCTACTCTCCTGGTCTGGTCTCACACCCTTCTAACCTGATGGTTGGGTCCTGGTCACAGCAGCTGCATTCAAACCTTTAACCTACAAAACCAGAATGAAGGACAATGTTAAATGTTTCCATACAGAGGAGGCCAGGTTCATTACTGTGTGTTGAAAAGGTTTTGCATTATCGTGAAGTGAGATCCCACTGGCAGCCGGCGCGCTGTGTTTCTGGTACTGAAGCTACACAGGGATCCGGCCCCCAGGACTGCAGTTTGACACCCCTGCTCTTTTCACTCCCAGGAGGTGCTCTGCTCAGAAGGATCTTTGTTTTCTCTCTCCCCGGGACTCAAAGCGATCTCACTACCAGTAACAGGGCACCAATCATCCTGAGCGTAGCATACCCACACCACATCACCCACAACCCAGCCGAAAGGCCCATTTTCTCAGCTGGATGCCCAGCATAATGGTAAACAAGGAGGAGACGCTGGCAATTAAGAGATTGGGTGCAATCAGCGTGAAAGGACCTGATGAATCCACAGGATTGACTGAGAGGAGGGAGACTTCCACGTGGGGGGGGGGGGGGGGGGGGGGGGGGGGGGGGGGGGGGGGGGGGGGGGGGGGGGGGGGGGGGGGGGGGGG
>JABFEA020000038.1:20223136-20237260 GCA_019775915.2 Cyphomyrus plagiostoma
ACACCGCAGTCTCCATCTTTTATACTCCCTAACCCGGATGCCTACTAATGACATAGCTTGACCCCCCCCACAAAAGTTAGTGCAAAAACTATGAATGAAAAAAATGCATCTTCAAGTCGACTTGTGTGACAGGGTATTGTTTTCTACTTATGGATGGCACTTCCTCTGCCATCTTCACAAAAATTTCCGAGCAAGCAATGTACTTCGTCTCTCTTTGCAGATCCAGTGACCTCGTGGGACAACATAATAATAATACATTTTATTTAAAGGCGCCTTTCATGACACTCAAGGACACCTTACAATCAAAAATAGAACAACAACATTGATAAAAAACAAAAACAATGCATCAGACAAGGTAAAATCACATAAAAGCCTGCATAGTGTCCATCGGCTGCACACTTCAGAATGTAGTATAACATCCTGGTACCTTTCGCATGCTATCTTATCCTTACTCAGAACTCAGACATACTGCTCATCTCTCATATTATATTTTGTCTTCTACATAGACAAGTATACTATTTCGGACACGGTTTTTGTGACCTTTGACCTATGCCGGACCCTGCTCCCCTTCACTTTCATTGCGCGTCACACGCACCCAGTGTGGGAGTGTATCCTGGGATTATCTGTGAGGGGCAGGACATCCAACACATAACACTGGTATGTCACGAGGAACCGGCAGAGTATCGCTCATCTGAATCCTGGAGAAAACCACCGTCGGCAGAGCATCTTACCAACACTCCTTACGTTGAGTTTTTCTTTACGTAGGTGAGTGTAGTGCTGTCTACAGCTGAAGCTGTACGTTTATTGATGTCTCCCCCGAGCAGGTGTATGGTGGTGATAGCTACCTGGCAGACGCGCTGCAGTGCGGGGAAGTTATTTGGACCTGGGGCCTCCTGCAGAAGGGCTATGGCCTATGCCATGGGGCAGCGGGCAATGCCTATGCTTTCTTGGCTCTGTACAAGGCCACAGGTGACCTTAAGCACCTCTACAGGGCCTGCAAGGTGAGTGCCAGCCTCCTCCTGTGGCTCGTTTCTGTCTTCAGAGGCTGTACATCACTCCCCATCATGCAGAAGCCTGGTTATAAGCTAGAGAAATTACTGAATCATTCAGTCGACCGTGATTCAGTGTTTTTATTTATAGTATAAAGGGATGAATTCTTGAGCTTTTTGTCTCCTGTAGTTTGCAGAGTGGTGTATGGACTACGGAAAACATGGCTGCCGTACCCCGGACACGCCCTTTTCACTGTTTGAAGGTATCGGAAGCCGTACTTCTGTTAATGTCGTTCTGCTCCATGTGAACCCCAAATCCACCGGGGGACGCCCGCTCCCCCCACCCCATGCAGGGATTGGCTGCTCAAGCCTTTGTAATTGATGTGGTATGACTAGACGTTCAGGCTGCGTGTCGGAGTTGTTCTGCAGCCATTAAGATCTGTTTCAGAAAATCTAGTCTGTGATGTAATTACTGTGAGTAATCCATCTGCTAAGTGGTACACATGTTAACAGGTCCGGGTTGCATAGTGAAATGTGAAGTGATTTCAGCAGCAGAGCCCTTATGCTCAGACCCAAATGTAGCTATAAGTAGGTTTTATTGAGTTATTAAGAGATCCATTATATACCAGGGAGGTCTTTATAAACCACAACTTTTGGCCAGTTAATAAATATAGACTTTATGGTTTAGTTTCAATACACAGGGGTTCTTTTGAATATTTTTAATTTACTTTTACTTATTTTTAAATAGTATTAGTAAATAAAATTCATGATGCAAAGTACTGCATATTGTTTGTGAATATGATATTGAAATCTAACATGTAAATCCAAACACATTGATAACTTAATTTGACACAGTTCTTTATAAAAATGTGAGGAATCTCTAACAGTTATGCGGTCTCGGGAGAGCAGAGCATTATGGTATTTGTAATCACCACACCGTCGGCTCTCTGTCCCATCTTCAGGTATGGCTGGCACCATCTACTTCCTTGCTGACTTGACTCAGCCGCTGAGGTCAAAGTTCCCAGCCTATGAAATCTGATGGATTCCCCTCCGTCTTGGCGGCATCACCCGTGCAGTTGCTGTTCATGCCTGCAAGCAAATCCCACTTTGACCCCCAGCAAACACTGCCCCAAAGCCTGTGCCATGAGAGCTGCCGGTGTGGGTGTAGTGGAGTCAGGCTTGGTGTCTCTGTAGGCCGCTCTCTGGCTCGACCCCCATGATTTTTGGTTTGCAGACACTCAGATTCAAGAGGTCTAGCCGGGTAATGCTCTGCATCCCCAATAAACGACACCTCTCCTCCTGACGGGCGAGTATGGAGAAGAAAAACGACAGGTAACCTGGTTATGGTGCCTGAACTAAGCATCCTTCATAATTATTTTTTTTTAGTAATATGTGATAACACTTCTTTTTGCTGATATCAGTTTTTATATCTGAGTTTCAACTTATTTTTCCATACCAACATGTGCTTGTCACATAACTCGCATCGATGAAGAGTCTCCTTTAACTTTTGTTAACAAAATATCAGTATTTAGTTTCGTGGGAATTTTTTTGCCTTCGCTGCACAGTAAAATAAACAGGTTCATGTCACTGTCATTAAACTGTTAGACCATTTCAGTTAATAGTTTTCATGGGAGGTGACTGTGACCTGCGGGCTATTTATTGGGTATTAATAAGACACTGGTACTAATGTTTCCCATTAAGTAAGGAAGAGTTCTGCAGCTTTCTTTTGCATGTAGCTGGTAGGTGGTGAGAAGTGAAGCCTGGTACTCAGTCTTCGCCTGATGTTTGGTGAGCTTTGTGGACACTGGCACCTTGGGGCTTTCCGCACACCGCTGTCCAGAGCAGCTACTCATTGAAAAAATAATAAAGTGTTTGAAATCTGTCGCACCAAACCACTGTTGTCTGCCTTTTTTGTGATTCCAATGCAAGGCCTGTACTGTGGTACCACAAAGGCCCAGGCGCTGACCTCCAGGCCTGAGAGAGAGGCAATAGAGATGAATCTTTTTGGTGCTTGGGTGATGACACCTAACCAGACAAAAGCAGAAGGTTAACAAAATTCACCTGGGTGGTCAGTCTGGTAAAACAAAGGTGTGTCGCATTTGTCATGTCAGCATATTCAGACTTTGCTCATTAAACGTCCTGGACCCCAATACATTGGCCCAATAATGGATGATTCAGTATTTAAAGAGAGGACAACGCTTTACTTGAAGCAGTCTACATAAGGGTGACATGACACGTCAGTGCACGTTATTGATGTTTATGACTGTTTGCATGATGAGTCATTCAGTTCCAAAAACCGAATGACACATTATGACAACAGTCATAAACATCAATGATTTATGACAACAGTCATAAACATCAATGATTTATGACAACATTCATAAACATCAATGTGTCATTAATGTGCATGACATGTCATGTCATTCTTATGATGGTTACATGTCTCCCTTATGTAGACTGCTTCAGGTAAAGTGTTGCCAAAGATAGTTTATGCTGTTGCTAAGGTATTTTCTATGAAAGGAAAGATGTCACTCAGCAGCTAGTAAACATATAAAGAAGTTGGAATGATACAGGAAAGATTAGAATGACCCTGCACAAAATTCATAAAGCATTTGTAATGCTACACTTTGGACAAAAGCGTTTTTGCTAAATAGTGACTCAATGTACATGATGCTCCTTAAGTAAAGTATGAAGATGTTGCCATGTTGTAAGTAATGAAAATGAAGGACTTGTGGCGCAGGCGGAGAAAAAAGGTGACATTCCACTTAAAAGGTCCAAGACACAGGTATTTACTGGGTAAACTACAAAACAAATGGACCACGTGGGGTCAAAAGCAAATCGGTGAGAACAAGAACTAACTACAAAAATATCAAAAGGTAACAATGAGGGGAAAAAACCAACAAGGAACAGAACTAGAAAAAGCAAACAGAGCAGCAATGGGAATCAGTAACATGGAGCCAAAATATAAACAGGAATGGAAGTGAACAGGACAAAGCAGGGCAAACCTGTGGTCGGGAAACAAAGTAACAAACACAGGTGAAATAAAAACAAATTAAATAGGTAAGACTGGCCCCTGGCCAGCCGCAAACCCATGATCAACTGAGCTATGGGGTGGTCTCATGACCTTGGCGAACACACTAGGGCTAAGGGACAAGATGGAAGAAGAATAGGATGGCTAGCCACCTGAGCCTGACATAATAATAAATACATAATAAAAGTCTTTTTATCAAAAGCTACCGCGGGTATTTTTTTAAATGGTGTTTTTCCTCTTAAAAAAATCTCCATCCACATGAAAATGCTGAAACGCGTCGTCAAGAGCATGTCAAACCAACAGGGGGTGATATAATTCTAATCGTAAAGCCTTGTTGGCCAATCAAAAGCCTTATTGCCAGCTATGCTAGGCTAAAAACAGCTAATGCAAACAGCGATTCGTGCAGACTGTGACGTCAAACAGAGCAGACAGTGGCGCACGATCTGACGTTACAAGCCAAAAACTCTGTTTTCCCTGTCTACTTGTTGACACTGAAAACGGAATTTCTAGAAATCTTCACCCTGGATGGGGCTTTGCAAAAAGTTCCATTTTCAGTGACGTAAAACACCGTTTGCATGTCGCCAAAACGCGTAGAAAAAGCTAAGTTTTTTAAAATACCCATGTAAGCTCGGACAAGGCCTTAGACAATCTCTAGAGCCTAGTTCAGGGGCCCAACAATGAAATAACCAGGCCAAACCTGGGATTTGAACCATCACCCTTCTAAACATAGGCATAGTGTCCCAGCCCGCTGAGCCACACCCCCCTTAGCTGAAAGTACAGAAGAATCCCCTTCATCTACAGTGTACCGAGGTCTGCTAAAAATGCTAAATTAAGAATATGACGTTGATAAGGGAGGCCTACAGCAGGGTCGCCTTCCCATGTCTCCCTGGTTCAACTCTGACACCAACAGAATGACCAAGTACTAGTGGCACCCATCAGTGAGTGAGGGCATTTGAGGGTCCCACCCACCCTAGCTACTGAAGCCTTATTTCTGCTTTGCTGTGCAATTATCTCTACTATCCTGTCCAGTGTTAAGTTGCAGGTTGTGAGAAACAACTTAGCTGTTCAACGGAGATCCCACGCTTTCACTCCAAAGTTAGAGTTTACTTACAGTTGTCATTATGCTGCCCTGTGTTTATCGGACCAGTCTATTTTCTTATGAATGGTGAATGAATTGCGATGCTAGACACGCTGCTCGGACAGGATAGATGTTCTCTTACACGATAAATCGTGAGCGAAACCAGAGGATGCTGACAGCTCAGGCATGTGCTTAAACCCCGGCATTGGAACATATCGATCTGTGATGGAGACGGTTTCTGGCATTCAGGTCGGGTTTCTCTGACGACCCCCTAAGGGGCCGCTGAGGCTTTGTGTGGTCTTGCGCAGCGTAATCCTCCGCGGCTTTGTGGGCGGCTTTTAGTGGCGGGCTGGAGGAGTGAGTCGACCTCCTTAAGGAGCTGCAGCCCCTGGGAGAAGACGCAGGAAACTTCACACCTCCGGGGGGGGGGTGCCCTTTAAATAGATCGCATCTGTCCTGGGGTTCAGTTTCACTAACATTCCTGCCGTAGCGTGCAGTGGACCCCATCCACAATGAGCCCCCAAAGGTCTATGTCACTGACCTCACACTGGACCCCAGAATCAGGGTCCTGCTGTAGTGTATGCTCTTGGTGTGGTCTTGGTGACATTAAGGCCCTGACCACACTATAGACTGCAGACATAGGGCTGCACAGACACTCCTCACCTTTCTTTCACTGCCACCCTTCTATCCTTTAGCCAAAACCTGACATAATTTTTTCGTTTGTGTCTCCAAAGTTCCTTCACCCCAATCTTTCAAGGACTCCGTATGGCCGTAACGCTCATTCGATCTGACACCCAGGCTGCCTCCATTTTATTACAGCTGTCCAAATGGCCCCTTTCTGGTCACTGGTGCTGTGGCTCGATATACTTTCTTTGGCGTCATTTCAAAGCAACAGTCAGGTGACTGTGTCCTCCACGGCCGGCACTCGTCTCTCGAGGGATTACGTGGACGGGGCGCTGATGGGATAGGGTGACCCATCAGCCGCTTCCCCTCTGGCTGCTCCTAACTTTTCAGAAACCCATGGAAGTAGCTAGAGTAGAAATCTCACCTCTTGCCCCCTCTCTGAGGGGAGACCCACCTTATGGGCCGACCTCTAGGGGGCACAGTGTGTGCTAACAGCCCATTACTGGAAACTTGAGAATGTGATTTGGCATCTCAGCGATATGACACTTCAGTCCTTTTTGGCTGAATGTATTCCATGACCTAAATGACTTAGCTCACTATGGTTTTCAATCACGTTAAAACATGTTATAACTGCAGTTATTCTTTCGGGGGATGTAAATGAAATGTCTCTGTATCCATTTACTATTATAGCTATTCATCAGCTAAATGAAATTGATGAAAAGATTGCACACATGTTAATGACAAATGTGTTCACATTTGTTACTCAGGAGCTCATGATTTCGAAAATCTGCTGAAAATAAAACCAGCAGATCTTCTGTTCTGACTCCCCATTGTGTCGTGTTGTGTTCAGAAGGTTCAGGCAGGTCATGCTTATTAAGTTTCCCATTTCCATAGATTTTATGGAAGCGTTTTCAGTAAAGAATAACTGTTATATAAAAATAGCTTGTTTCAATGACTGGCCTACTTATTAACATAAAGCGGGGATTGTTGGTTTGTTTGTAAAATACAAGATAATGCATGCCTATTGGTGTCATTCATGTGAGAAGTTATTTATGGGTTGACTTTAAGCATGCTGATGTGATTGTGGCTGGTTTCTTTCAGTATTTTCACATTGCTAAGCTAATCTCTGTGAGCGCAGTGAAATCCACTTGGGAGATTGCAAGACTTCCAAAGCAAGCTTAATTTCTACGAGACTCCCTTGACTTTTTTGACTGAAAAATATCGCCTGTTCTCCCTGTGGCTCCAGCTCCAGTTCACAGGTGGCTTAGATTAACCAGTCGATCAATTTTTCAATGGAGCAGAAGGACCTTTGACCGGATATTTTTCAGAGGGCCGACAATCGTGACGTCGACATTCGCTCATCCCTGAAATCAAGCGCGCTTTGAATGTTTTAACACTGGCCTTTGGTTGGCTGTGGTGGCTGGGCGGAGACTTGGAGTCCGGTGGTGGGGCACCACCAACCTCATTCCTGTGGTTCTTCACGCGATCATGTGTTTCTGTGTCTTCCCCCCTGGCCAGGCAAGGGCGTAACTCAGGGTTGAACATCGAGAGAGCTGAGGTCTCCACCCATTTAGGGGGGTCCAGGGGCATGCATTGGTCAGTTTTAATTATTTAGGGGGTTACAACCCCCCATCAGATCAGATCAGAGAGGCACGGATGTTTCACACATGCATTCACAGAGGCAATGCAAAGAGAAAGCAGGTGTATTCAGCCACATGTAGGTGCGATAGTTCATGTTAGAAGCTGCAGCTTTGTCATAAGCATCTAAATCAGGAAAGAAGCATCTTCTGAATGACAGCCCATCGGGGGAATAACCACACACACCATGGCTGCTTCTCACCAGGCATACCCGATCGTACTTGTGTACCCGTTTTACCTCACCTTCCATTGCCGAAGACCTGTTCCAATACTCAAGAGCAGAAGTACAGAGGATGGTAAAAACCCCCGGATGGTGGTCTTGCCCCACCCTAAATCAGAGTCAGAATCACTTTATTTTGCCAAGTATGTTACGTGTACGAAGAATTTGTCTTGGCGCCTGCACGCATGATTGACATGTAACATCAAAGACGCAACAGTTACATCATTGCCAAACAAAAGTTATTTCCCCTATCCTATTATCTTGTTTTTCCATCAAGACATTTGAAAGAATGTTTTTGAAGGCTGAGGCCTGAGTTGCCTCCATAAGTCACACAAACCTTTTGTTAATACCATGGCTGCCCTGCCCTGTGTCCCCATAAGGCAGGAAGGGGGGGGGGGGGGTCCTGACTCTAGTATAATTAGAGTGTCAAAAGTGTTCAGGGCTCCTGGGACAGGTGCAGGTTAGAAGGTCCAGGAGGACATGCCATGGGCCTTCGTGGGTGAGCGCCGATGACAGCTGAAGAAATTAGGCTTTCTGTGGTCCGGTCACCCCCCGGGGGAGGGGTATTCAGAGAAAGTAGGGCTGGGAAGCATAAGAATGTCTTGGGGCTCCTTTTCCCCTGTCTCTTGCCAGGGGGAATAGTGGGGGCCTCAGGGACCGATTTAGACAAGGGTGAAGGAACCAAAAGTCATCTACTTGGCTCTGCCTGGTAAGTGGCACTGGCAGGTGACGGTCACACCCCCCATACCCCCCCACTCCTCCAGAGCAGAGGGCTTTATGGGCTGCCCAGAGCTGATCTGGAGGGTGCGTCTGTCCTTGTTTCAGAATCGTCTCCACCCTCTTCACTTTCACTATTTTCCCAACTAGGGTGCTGTGCTAAACAAGTGACCCGTCACATGACTCTCCTCAGAATGTCAATTAGACTCTATCTTGATTGCAAACAGTTATTTCCGGAAACTTTATGTATACTGAAGCATGCGGTATCTTAAATGAACAATAATGGCAAAGCAGCAAACAGATCACCTGGATTTGATCAAAATGCTTGTGTTTTTTTGTGTGCTAGTAAATGCTAGTTAAGTATTACGTAATTTGCACTGGATCTAATGATTTGAGTTCTGATTTACTAACTAAATATAAATAAATACACAAGACGCCGGGGTGAGTGGTGGGGGGCCTTGGCCGTCAGACACCTCGCCACCATGACACAGCTTCCCTAGCCTGGACGCACCATTTCTTAGAATAGAACACGCTTACCAGTGTCCACATGCTCCTCTTTCATTCATTGGTTGAAATCCAAATGGGTGCATATTTCAAAACCCTGTCTGTACCCATGTTGTTTTCTGACTCCTGATTTTAAGCAGGAGCAGAGCTATTAGGCGCAAGATTGATTCACTTGTAATGGTAACACTTCACTTGACGGGGCACAAACCATATAATATTATGATATTACTTATGTATTAGTTAACCACAAGCTTAGTTTTAGTTACTCACTGATCTCATGTTAATTAGTTAATCGTTAATTAATTGTAATGCATGTTTCATCTTAAGCTATTACTATATTTGTACCACATCTGTTAATTCTGTAAACCTTTGTGAACTACTGAAGGAACAACTAAAGGAACTACTGGGGAACTACTGGGGAACTATTGGGGAAGTTGGTGGCGGAAGGCAGTGCTATTGTTCGGCAACCAGAGGGTTGCAGGTTCATGCCCTGCTTACTCCTGACCCCATCAAAGTGTCCTTGAGCAAGACACTGAACCCCAAATTGCTCCTGGTGTACAGGTTGGCACCTTGCATGGCAGCCTCCGCCACCGGTGTGTGATTGTGTGTGTGAATGGGTGAATGTGAGGCATAAATTGTAAAGCGCTTTGTAGAAAAGCGCTATATAAATGCAGTCCATTTACCATTTACTGAGGAAACAAGTAATGAATAACACAAGTGAAATACTGATCTCATGTTTGTTCATCATGAATGAATAGTGACTTTTTAAATCATCTCAAGTAGCAACTATTTGTTCATGATTTATAATGATGTGTACTTCGGTAGTAACTGAGTTGTTATTAAGCATTTTTGCCCAATCAAGTAGTGTTACCCTTGTAATTATCAACACCAAATGCTGGATAATCTCTAGAGAGTATGCAGCCACGGCAAAGATGTATCCAAAAGGAAAAGAAGTGCACCGTTCAGTTAAGAGGCCACGCTGGTGGAGGTGGTGGTGATGATGATGATGATGATGAATGTTATCTTCCTCCCATATTCTATCCAGTTATTCTTATCACGATCACAGTGATCAGAATGATTAATTATTACTGTTATTAATAATTATTAATTATCACACATTAGCAGTTTCAGATATTTCAATTTCCATGAAATAAGAGGATATGATCAACAGCTACCATACCGTAAGTATCTTTAAATAGGCCTAAGGATTTGTTTTATGAGCCGTCACGTTAATCGTTATTAAAACTCTTGGCTCGGTGGGTAGGCGTATTCATTCTGAGTTAGTGCCAGCAGGAAGGCATATCATGACGGACGGGGTCAGACAAATTGAACGATTTGCGATGGGATGTTATCATTTATGAAGGGGATGTGATCAAATAACCATATGCCGTTTGGTAACACTTTACTTCAGGGGCACAAAAAATGTTGTATTATGCTATTTCTTATGTATTAATTAATCACAAACTAGTCAAAATAAGTCATATAGTTACTGATCTCGTGTTCGTTCATTCATCATCAATGAATCGTGACACATCTTTTATCTCAGGTAGCTACTATATTTGTACTTCAGTAGTAACTAAGTTACTACTAAGTATTTGTTGGTTTTGGACGGATTCTGCTATAGATCTTTGCCGAGGTCACACTGCGCTCATTCGGTTTGTGACTGGTGCTGTTACGTACTTCGCGTCCTGCTTGCACTGGTCAATGTTTTGTACAGGTCTACATTAGGATATTATTGCAGATATAGATTATCTAACTAGGCTCTATGCATACACACACGCACACTTGAAAGGTTATTTAAGACGAAAATATGGCACTTTATTTGAACTACAGGAATCGACGAGTTGTCATTGTCTGTTTAAGAAATAATAATAAAATGATATGGTTATGATTATGTAGTGACGGACTATTTATCACTGGGGTTGCAGTTAAATCCGCGGCTATTAAACCGTTTTGTCCCGTCCATTTATATTATATAGGTCTAGCTAAAAAAATGAACATTATTCATTAATTTTAATATAGACTGAATTTCCATCCCAACCATCTGCAAGCTGTCGATGCAGATGCTAGAAACTTCTAGGAAACACGTACAGCGAACCAACTGGCTTCCACAAAAATAAACCATGAACCAAAATAAAATGTTTGACTGTATTTGACCGTACTTCGTATTCTGTAAAATCTTTAGTCACGCGAGTACCGGTGAAACGCACGAAATAAACCATTGATCACCTGGACTTATAATAAAACTAAGGAGCTGTTTGCTTGTCTACGTCAGTGCCCACAGATAATAACCCCATTTATTGTTTCCCGTGCAATTTCTACGCTCTAAATAAACAGGTTGTAGAGCGGTCACACTATCTCGGCCCAATTCCATTTATAGAGCAGGCACACACCCTTCTCAAGACGCTGTCCAATCCGTTCACAAGTGTCTGTACGACGACGAAGACTAAGTAAAATATGCACATATATATACTGCCATTCTATTCTTTAACGCCTTGTGTGTCGTCCAAGTTCCCTAAGCTGCAGCTCACCAGTTCTTTTGGCACCTTGATCCCGGGCAGGAGTCGTATATATTCTTCGTTTTAAATTAAATTTTAGAAGAACGAGATGGCACCAAAGAAAGATGTCAAGAAAGCCGAGCCCGCAAAGCCGGCTGCTGCACCCGCACCGGCACCTGCACCGGAGCCCGCACCAGCACCTGCTAAACCCGCCGTCGACCTGTCCTCTATCAAGGTAATTTTCATTTTGCTCTCCTCTATTGCACAGCCCTATTTTTGTGCGCTGAAAGTTTCGTCGATTCATTCATCCAAAGGGCAGAGCAGTTCCCTCAAAAGTATCCTACACTGAGATTCCGTAGCCCGAAACTAGATAGCACTACGTAGACGATTGCAATACTGTGATACATATAACAATCCCCGATTAGCGCTGCTAACGGTACAAACTATCCGTTAATAGTATTTAATTGTCTGATCGGTGTTTTTATAAATGTGATATAAGCAAAATATATCTTTCTATTATTCAGTGTCAGATATTAAATATAGAGTGATTAATTGCTATTTTTGTGTTGTCAAGAGAACGAAGTTAATTGATCTTTCTGGATGATTGCCACAGATTTTCCGCCTGGGGCCGTCAAAGACCTCGGAAATAAATGGAACTAGATCACTAGATTACAGACAAGTGGCATCGAGCCTATAAATATATTTTTTTTTCCTTTTTATTATTTAATGTATTCTTGTAGGAAATTATTCAACACACAAATGTGTGCCGTGCGCGTAATATTGTTACACGCACACATGTTTAGTGCTGAAATTAATTTACATTTTGTTCATGATCAAAGTGCAGTTTTTATTTTAAGTAGGTTTCTAGCACATATTTAACTGTACAAATTGACACACTATGAAACGTAACAGACTAAAATGGTATCTTCATGAAATACGCTGTGATTTTGTTAGGGATAGTTCTGAACTGTCTGAATGACTCAGCTCCCTTACATACAGGTCTACGCACTTTAAAGTAGCAAACTCCAGTTAATCCAGATTGCGTCGAAATGTGGGAGGGCGGGGCCGGTCGGTTCGGTACCAAATGTGGAGCCACGATTGCATCCAAAAAAGGCTCTGACTACTCTATTTAACTAAGGAAAGAAGGAAACAAGATAGAAAGCTTAAGTTTGCATGACCATGGTGTATCGCTATACATGTACAATTTGCTTTCAGGCAGTAACCTAAAGCACAAGATGTAGTCAAGATAGTGTTAGGCCTAATTATTCCAAGTGCAGTTTACACGTTGTACGCCGTAAAATAATGCTGTGTATTTCAATACCGTCACTTTCAAGAGCCAAAACTTTCAATAGCCACTTATTCATACACACACGGAAACAAGTGAAGACACTTAGAAAATACTTAAGTAAAAATAAATGTAAATGTAAAATGTTTTGATTTCGATTAGCCTATTTATTCCTGCTTTGTAAAGTTACCTTGATATTTGTCCAGCAGTAATATTTAGCTGGCTTCAACACGTAATATGCCTGGTGATGAAAAGTTCGTATAGGCTACTCTAAGTTGGGATCATAAATTCATGATATTAACATCAGCGGAGGATCCATAATAAAAATAATAAAAGCATACATACTATAGCTCTTACATTAGGACACTAAATTACCTATCTTATTACATTAGCAGAAATAGAAGGAAAGCGTACATTTTTAAACCAGTGATGTTACAAATGCATTGCTGGAATATGTTTGAAATACGCTGACCAAAGCGAATAACTATAAGTGACTTTTGGCAGTTCCTAAATATAGCACCCATCCTTCTAAAGACCCCTACAGTCAGGAGATTGGAGATCCGCTTTCAGGTTCCCGCAAGCATGTGGAAGAACTCAGGCGCCACTTGTTCTTTTTCCCGTGTAATAAATAGGAAATGTTCCACACATTCCTGTTTGGAAACTCAGTTTTTTATTTGCGTGGTAGAAGTTCGAATGACATCACAAGTAAATGAGCACTGCGATGTGAGGACTGACAAGATCCGCTGGATTTTATAATACTTTTCTTTTTTTAAGCGATTGCATATTCACATTTTAGCATGTATTAATATGATTTCAAAATCCCATCTTTTGAAAGCCCGGATATAAAGACTAGAAGCTGCTCTGTCCGATAATGTGCAACGAGGTCTCTGGGACGCAAAATGTGTTGATATTACAAACGCCGCTGGGAAAATTAGCGTGAAGCAAAATAAAACCTAACGGAACGTCTTTTATAATTTGCGACATTGTGGGAAGGTGGGGATAACAATACATTCTTTCCACACAAGTACAGTATCGCCTAGTGATAATAAATATATAAATTAGTGGTGTAATTGGATCCATCACTGGTGCACGTTTCAGTTCTCCAGGGCATTCTAAGTCATTTTAATGTGTGAAACGTTCTACTTTACAATGGCTAATAAAATTTTCCAGCTGCGAGACGCCAATTAACCTGAGTGTAAAACGCAACCCACATCAAACGGGTATCCTGCAAACCCCAAACACACCGAGCGTAGGTGGGTTTTACACCTCCATTACCCACTGAGCCACACGAGCCTCTCACCATTAGCACGGACATCTCATAAAATCCCAAAAGTTGATATGAATATGCTCAGAATAAGAGTCTGAAACATACAGCTGTTACACCATGCAGTGTGTGAGTGTGTTGGGGGGGGGGGGGGGGTTGTTGGGTTGTTTGTTTGGAGTTGTGGTGATTTTTGTTTTTTTTTTTTTTTTTTTTTGGTTTTGGTGGTTGTTGGTGGTTGGGTGGTTGGTTTGGTTTTTTGGTTGTGTTGTTGGGGGG
>JABFEA020000038.1:20237360-20251806 GCA_019775915.2 Cyphomyrus plagiostoma
CTCACCCCCACCACACCCCCCACCCCCCACACCCCCCCCCCCCCGCCCCGCCGGGGGGGGGGGGGGGGGGGGCGGGGCCCCCCCCCCCAAGTTAGGCTTTTTGTATTATGTATGTCTTCTCTACCCCCCCAGTAAAGACTCTACCCCCTTTCCATTCATGTTTAACTGCGTCCGTTGTGTGACTTACAGGAATGTCCTTATATCAGAAGGTCTTGCACAAGATGGCTGGTTCCAAATAGTTTTGTTTCAAAAGATCTATTCTCTGTCCTCTACAGGTGGAGTTTTCTGCTGACCAGATGGATGGTAAGTAAATTTTTGGAATGTAGTATATGTTCAGAAGACAGATATGTTTGTATGTGTCCATGTAGTGTATCCCCGGGGACCGAAGGGTATTTATCGTGGGGACACCCCTCCATGCAACAAAATGGATCGCTCTTGTAACCCCCTCAGCAAAATTTACATGCAGCCGTAGGGTTCCCCAAGGTCCAAGGCCGAATTTTAGGCCCAGTCCAGCCTTGTGTGTCTTAGATGTTTTACCCTGTTTTGCTTGTTTCAGTAGAGCACCGATCATACAGCGCAAATATTTAATCAGAAACTGCACAATCAGTTAATGAAACAACTAGCGTAAAAATAAATTAATATAACAATGCAATTGCTTATAGCCTGTTGCACCAATAACTGGTGGTCCCCATTCTTTAATATTACAGACGCACCTCTACTTACGAACGCTCAGACATATGAACAGAGAGGACTGTAAGTCCAAATTGTGTTAATTTGGGCTCCCGTTTCCTGTCCACAGCATTTTTTTTTTCTGTGCGCCAATCCCACCTGATACGACTGCTGGCCTTTACTCCTGCTGCGCAGCAGTGTAGCGTGTGCACTCCCAGCATCCTAGTTCTTTGTACTTGCGTGTACTCTTAAAATGATGTTGAATAATGACTTACGAACATTTCAAGTTACGAATGGCCGTTCGGAAAGTATCTCAATCGTAAGTAGAGGAGTGTCTGTACTCTCCTCAGGTTTGCCATGTGATGATCGTATTGTTGGTTTATTGTTGTGTGTAGGCTTATTTAGGATAATGGCCATTATTGAGGTTCCCAGAAATACAGATCGGGATATTATTATCCTTTTCACAAGGCTGGCGTGCGGCCCGGTAAACCTGGAATTTATTAGGGGCGCCAGACCACTAGGGGCGCTCTAGGGGAGATGCAATAATATTGTGCAATTGCCTTGTGTGCTGTTTGGTGCAACCACATGCACAAATTAAAATGTATGGTAACACCACAATAATGGTAATGAAATTGCTCCCATATGCATTCGTATATCTGCTGTATTAATTATAATTACTTCTATGAATTGGGGGCATGGGTTGGGTACACGTCGAGGTCTGATGGGGATGGGGACAGATGTCATCCCCAAGTAGCTCTCTTGTGCGCATGTTACCATGCGATGTCACCTGGAACCCTCCTTTTCTTGGCCAACAGGGGGCGGTGTTTGCTCTTTTTTTGCCGGGGGAGCTTGATATGTACGCGCCTGCTCTGCCTGCCCCTCGTCATAAATGTTACATGAAAAATGCAACTACAGACTAGCAAGGAGACAGGCAGTCAGCCTGGATGGGTTTATGCACTGTTCTCTTATTTTCTTTGAGTGTACTTATTTCCTTCAGCGCGTAGTCCAATATTGGCAGCTAGCTAGCAACTTCTTGTGGTCGGAGCTCTAAAAGAGTTTATGCTTAGCGTGGCAGCCGTGGGCCCTAATGCTGTGTACGTTGTATGTGTTTGCTGAACGCTCGGCCATAGCAGCAGTACACAAAACCGTTTGGCTAAAATTAATTAAACACGAAGATAACAATAACTATATTGTTGTTATTATTGGGGGCACTAGGGGGGAGGATGTAAAATGAGGCATCAAAGTAACACAAACACGCACATAGGAGGTATTCCTACTGAATAAAATAAAATGTCAACGTGAAACAAGGCAAAATCCTGAAGACTTCAGGCAGTTCAGAAATCCCAGCTGGACATATTTTTAGGTCCCAAAAAGAGGACAAATACAGGAAAAAGAGGACATATGGTCACCTTAAATTAGATACATGGATGCTGAATATCGGCAGACCAATATAGCGATTGTTCCGTTATATTTGTATCACACAAATTGAGGGGTTCAGTGCAGCTCCACCCAAAAATTGTGCAGGTAATGTCTTGTGGAATTTAACGAGTAGCTAAATGGCCCCATCATTAGAGTAAAGGTTTGTGTTCCTCTGAATGTTCTGCCCATAGACTACAGAGAGGCCTTCGGACTATTTGACAGAGTTGGTGATAACAAGGTGGCTTACAATCAAGTGGCTGACATCATGCGTGCTCTTGGACAGAACCCCACCAACAAGGACGTAGCGAAGATCCTGGGAAATCCATCTGCAGAAGGTGACGAAATGCCCCCTCCCTCATTTACATTCCCAGGCCAAGCCCCCACTTCTTCAGTTACCAGTATGTGGATCCTGCACTTTGCAGCTGGGGGAAATGGACCGATGGTTTACAGTACAGTAGCAGGTCCCTTCCAAAGCAGACAGCTGCATGCTGCCCCAGTTTTCTGACCGTCACACTGTCGAAAGCTCACTCTCACTGGGGTGTGTTTCTAAAATCCCTGTAGCAGCATCGATGCACCAGTTTGGTTGTACATGCATGCAGAGGTGGAAGGTTCAGGTCCAGAAAGTGAAAATCCAGACCAATATTTTGTTTCAACCAACTACATGGCTGTTTGGTTGAAACAAAATATTTGTCTGGATTTTTACTTTCTGAACCAGAACTTTCTATCTCTGCATGCATGTACCTTTTCTTAACACCATGGTCCACCGACTCCATGCAGAAATGGCCAACAAAAGGGTGGACTTTGAGAGCTTCCTGCCCATGCTGCAAGCTATCGTCAACACCACAGAGAAGGGAACCTTTGAGGACTACGTGGAGGGTCTGCGTGTCTTCGACAAGGAGGGCAACGGCACAGTGATGGGCGCTGAGCTGCGAATCGTCCTCTCAACACTGGGTAAGAGTAAAGACTGGCTACTGGCAGCATTTGGATGCAGTGCTGTTTTAACACCATTAAGAGTTAAGCTTACAATTCAGTGAAATTTTTTTCATTCATTTAAAAAAATTTTGTAAAAATTTTAAATAGTACATCCCCCATATTGTAAATTACCTACAGAGTTGTTAAGTCCAGCACAGATTCAAAAAAAAATAAAGGTCCGAAGATCAGTTTGCTGACTAAGACTTTGCAGGCGTTTCTCGGTCCTGTGTGTGCATGTCGCGAATGTTTCTGCGCTGACCGGCCATCACTGACTCCGCAGGTGAGAAGCTGACTGCGGCTGAGGTCGATGCTCTCATGCAGGGACAGGAAGACGAGAACGGCTGTGTCAACTACGAGGGTCAGTACCAGGCCCTTTGATCTGTATGCCTCAGTCTACAGGACTCCATCAGGAGACAGGCATCAAATTACAAACTGCATCGTGCCCTGTATTATACAAAACATGCTGGAATTGTGTCTTGCCATTAACAGACTTATTATCTTTTACGCTTGTTGAAATATATGTATTTTTACATCTATATATTCGCACTCTTCCGTTTACATGCCCACACGTAACAGTTCCCTTATACTGTGTTTTGCTAAGTTCACTGATCATCATAAATTTGAACGATAGACAGGCATACAGACAGACAGATAGACTGATTGATTGATTGATTGATTGATTGATTGATTTCAGTGTGTTGGGTGACCCAAAGAGAATCCAGTGTTTTCCACAGGTGGTGATTTTTTTTGGTCCATACGGCACTGACTATGTCCCATGTGTTCTGTTGCCCCTCCCCTCCCCTGTCCTGCAATTTATCTCCTTCATGTCTCCCACTTCTCCCACTCTCTCTTCCTCCCCTCCCAGCTTTCGTCAAGCACGTCATGTCCGTGTAAGATGTCTCCAGCGGAAGTCGCGGAAGCCGACGCACATCTGCGGACCCCACGGTCTCGGGACGCCCACTCATTGTTTCTTAGACCAGCCGAGGAACAAAAAGGACAATGGGATGTCACTTCTCAGCCATTCGTTTCCCTCTTCCTTTTTGCTTTTCTGTCCTCCCCCTCTCTCTGGAGGCCAGCTCTCCGCAGCAGAGCATGCCCACGTCTAACCTGAACCCCCTCCAATTTGCTGCTTGTGAAGGTTTGCCTCCTACAGAGGGATGGACCAGAGGATGTGGTAGAGGTGGGAGTCGCCCCTCCCCTTGCCCCACCCCACCACTTCCCTGCTGTACTCACTGGTGGTGCTCAAATAATTGCCATGACTTTGTACTTGACCTCCCATTCCCTCAACACGTAATTTATTTTTGGTCTGTCATTTCACAAAATAAACTTGTTAAAGGTACACCATAACCTGACATACCTCTGTTCTTTCCTTTCACATGTAAACACCTCCATTTATTTTTCACATAATAGCATTGATTATCCGTTCTTGAACCAGTTTGATTTATGGTGAAATACACGTTTTTCTTTTTCTTTACATTATTCATGCACAAGTGCTTTATCCTTTGTATAGACCAGAGTAAAATCGCTGTAATTTATTAATCTCCTTGGGGAAACTGGATTGTTTTTGAACATCCCAGCGTGCTCTCGATGAACAACACAGACAAACATGTTTTTATATACAAATGAGAGCAAGTCTTGGGGTGGACACACATTATTGCTCATTAACAGAATCTGATAAGAATAATTGTGGGCGATGAATTTTAAATCCTTTCTCCATGCTCCCATTTCCTACTTCTTCCACACAAAAGTAAGCGCTATCAATTATTTTTTGTTTAGCCGATGCCATTACATATCACTACCGACGTTTTTTCTAATTCGTACAGGTTTCAAAATAAAACTAGATTAAAACAGTAGGGACCCAAAGTGTTCTGCTAATCATGACTCAGGGTACGTGGTTGTTTCAAGAGTCAGGTAATAGACAAAGTGAGAAATTGCAATGTGCAAAAATAACCTTATTGCTAATGCTTACCTTGTGATGAAATTGTCACAATTCCAAGTTTTGAGATATGTTCATACCACTCTCAACACTAGGTGGCAATATTCATGGCCACATTTGTCATGTGGCTTGTCTTGTCCTCTGAAGGGGTGTCAGTCACAGATCAGGTTAAAAAAAACTGTGAGATAGGGCAGAGGGACTCTTCAGAAAAAGAACAGCTCAGGTGGTTCAAGCAGTGAAGTCACAAGGCATACCAGAGTCTGCCGTAAGAGTAAGTTTATGTTCCTGGCAGGTAATTTTAATGGCCAGATTAATTCATAGGCTACTCTAGGCTATAAGTGCAGGGCTCCTGCAAAAAGTGGAACCTATTAAAAGTGCCTGATCAATCCATTCCCAATTTGAGAAGTTTTACCAAAGGCACAATTGCTGATTTGCAGATTACTGACGTTAGTGTTGTTTTTAATTCTCTCTCATTTCCCTTTTGGCTGAAAAAGTCGCTCAAGTGGGTTGCCTCCGCACATCAGCCTAGAGCTTCCAAAGAAGTTAATCCATCACTGTCTGATTTAAGCTTGCTGAGATAATAGTCATCAGCTAAAATAAACCATGATACTTTATCAATACCAATTCGGAATACCTATTCCATCGAAATGCACACACATATAGGTCAGGGCAAGTTAGAAGAGTCATAACACGCAGTAACCTTAGGGCAATTGTGGGTTAAGGACCGTGCCCAAAGCCCCAACAGTGCTATAAGTCAATTGGCACAGGGATTTGAACCAGCAACCTTCTGATGACAGGCACAGAGTCCTAACCAACTAAGCCAGAAAGTTATGGTCATGAAGTTACTTGCAGGGATGATGTCAACTAACTGACATCATGGTGCCAGGAGAGCAAGCTCTTTCTAAACATCAGCAAGATCAAGGAGATGTTTGTGGCTCAAAACAGATCAGCGTGCATGCACCCCTCTACATGCATGAGGCTGCAGTGGAGAGAGTCAGCTGCATCAACCTCAGGACCTGTCCTGGTAAAAACAGTACAGCCCAGCAGCACGTGATCTTTCTTTGTAGGATAGAGGTTTGGCATGTCCTCCCACATCCTGATTTTGTCCTACATGTGTACCATGGAGGGTATCCTGACTGGCTGTATCGGTACATGGTATGGAAACTGCACAGCCCATAGTATAAAAATTAAAAAAAAAACAAGAAAAGACAGCATAGAATATCGCTGGTTGCAATCTATCTGATATCCAGGAAATATACACTGAAAGATGGCCAAAAAAGTCATGTTTATCTTCAAGGACCCAGCCATCCCAACCACAAAGTGCTTTCAGTAGAACCACCAGGAAAACAACATCAGAGCATCAGCTTACTAACAAACAGACTATGTGCCAGGCTATATCTCAGGCAGCAAAGCTGCTCAATACCTGATTAGTATGGAAAATGTGCACATTTCTATTTATTATTCCCTTTCGGGGAGGGGAGGGGGGGGGGCACGGTGTTGCCATAGCAAACACTGTTGTCTCACACCTCTGGGACCAGGGTTCCGGTCTCTGCCATGGTGTTATGTGTTTGTAGTCTGCATGTCCTCCCTGTATCATCGTTGGATTTACCAAACTACCCACAGGTGTGAGTGAATGGGTGTGAGTGTGCCCTACAAAGGACTGGCACCCCAGCCTGGGTTGTTTCCTGCCTTGTGCCCATAGACTTCAGAACCACCCCCCCAACCCTGAATAGGACAAGCAGTTTCAGAAATTGGATGGATATTCTATTTAGCAATATCCTGTATTTGTTTGTTTATCATATATTACTCTTAACCGTACTTATTTCTTTACTACAGAGATAAATACATTTTGATTTGGTTTCACTGTCCTACTCAAGGTTGGTTAGTGTGTTGATCGAAATGGTTAAAATGTCCTTTTATTTCCCCGTCAAGAGGGGGCGCTGTCGTGTTGATTACGCTGCACTGCGGAACAGGTCATTACTTACTGTGTCGTGTTATAGGCTAGTGTGAAGAATGTTTGTGAAGAAGCTTGTACGGAACTGCTTTGGCGGCCTAAGAAATGCCGCTTTTAGGGTCCCCGCCCAGCGAACGGCGAGTGCTATATGTGTCAGGTATCGAGTCACGTATAATACCGCTGCAGTTCAGTCCGAAAGTACTGGTCTTTAAACTTTTTTTTTTTCTTATGCACTAAAATGCACTCGCTTTGTGATCTGCAAATATTGTATTGCTGTCTATCTATATTGACCGTGAAATACAGTGGTCCGGCCGAGGTTGTTAAAAAGGTATTTATAAATAAAAGTAACTGGTCCGTCATACGTTTTCAGCAGTCAACTAACTGCAGTTGTAACTTGTAAGATATTCACCTTCATCTGTATGATTGTGCCGTTGCGTATGCCCGGTTTTTTTGACCTATAATTAATTTGTTGCTGGTACACGACGCAGCGCCAGATTGTTTACCTGGATGAACTCCAGCCATGAAAGTGATTTATTCAGTACTGCTTGCATACTCACATTAGTAACAGTTCATTTTTGTAATTAAATGCCGTGCTTATGTGCCCGCCATTTTTTTTATCTCTGGGCGCAGGATGATGATGATTCTGTTATTATTGTTGTTAATATTATTATATTTCTTTCCATTAGATGGGTTCTTAAACATGAAATAGACCAGCTGAGACGGTTTTTCTTTCTTTCTTTAAAAATTTGTATTATATGCACTAGACATGGAACAGATCGAGTGACACAGGTCACTAGTAAGTCAAAAGTCCAAACCCTCAACTATAGCCCCCCGAACGCTTCGTGACTGTACACCGATCGTTAATCGATCGTAAATCCCTTCGTAACCAAAGTAATTCGTTTCGTACCCTCCGACCCCGTCGTTGTTTTCTACGTCGTTCTTTATCTGAACTTTCGCCTGCTGCCCTGTAACGGTCCTGTCAGATTGCCAAAACAGAAGACAAAAAACACTGACGGTCTTTTGTGGACAACGTAATAATTCTGATGATATAATGAGAATATATAAAACTATAATGTCGACTATAAAATAGCGCAAAAGTGCACTGTTTAGAACTGACTTGAGAATGATTGCCAGCAATGGCAGGGAATTGGGCAAGTCACCCAAAGACAACGTTTGAGACAGCGCCATCCGGGAAGCCAAGTTGATTGTCTAAATGTTGTTTTTGGATGGTCATGAACCCTTTGGACCATCTCAGTACTTAGTAATGAACAAGTCATGGAGAAATGCAGATTTTTTTGTAGTAAACAGTTCAAATAACTAGAAATCATATAGAAATATATATTTTAAATAGGTGTATTTGCCATTGAATTTTACACTGCATTGACCAAAGATTGTTTGATAGAGCTGTCACCTGGCTGTGGTTGAATGTTAAACCTTAAGTACTCTTCATAGGCCTATCTGTAAATGCAACACTGAGTAAATCATGTATTTGTAAATTCCATGCAACAGCTCTGTTTCCACGAGTAAGTGGCTGGAATCATCGCAATTACTGTACACTTCATAATCAGGCAAAAATTTGATAAATGGTCATAATGTTTGTAAAATATGTTTAACGTGATTTTATATGACAAAATAAATGCATGTCTTCCACATCTTTTATGTACGATTTATTTATAACAATTACACGACACAAAAGTAAACAATCAGAACATACAAAAAAAAAGCACAATCACACAAGTCATTAGAAAAAAAACACTACCGTGAAGAGTTAGGGAAAATTACTAAAGCAATCAAAGTGGAATAAATACAATTACATGAACAAGTGAAACAGAAAATACAAGAAGGAAAAAAAAGGGGGACAAAATGTGCAATCCATCTTCGGTGTAGAGACGTACAAACCAGTGTCATCCTAAGTCACTGAGGACACATCCACATCTTTTAAAGCATCAGCGACCAGACAATCAATAAGCTCAACGTTTAGGAAAACTATCTATACCTGAACATATGAATAAAAGATATAAGCAGCAATTCTGTAGCAGCACAAGGATTTAAAGCAGCACTTGGAGCAATTGGAGTTTAGCCTACCAAACCTAAACCTTGACTCCTGATAAAACACCTAATCTGAGTTATCAGCTAATTAAGGCCTTAATGAGCTGTATTCATAGTGTTAGGAATTTTTTTAAAAAAATTCGACATCATCACTGACAGTTTGGCCGCAAAGAGCACTGTGACATCTAACGTTAAAGTGATTTGCTAATCTGCACACCGGATAAGATCGTTGGATGAGATTCAAAGTTGTCAGTGTGTCTGATTTTTTTTTCCCATGTTTTGCAGATTACTGAGAAAGTTATGTAATTAAAGTTTATCGACGGTTACTTCATGCTAGTGCACTGAACTGCGCTCACCAACACATCTCCGTTTGTCCGTGTCATGGGCGTGCTGTCTGCGTTGTTTATGGGCCCACGCAGCACAGGACTTCTGAGGTTCTAATAAGAACTGTCAACGCAACTGTGGAGCTGGGGGCGATGGAAAAAACCATGTGCTGAATGTACTATTTGCATGTTACTTTGAGTAATATAGTATAATGAAAATGAATCGTGTCATTTTTTAAACTGAATTGCATGTAAACTTGAAATGACAAAAAACAATAAATATGCCATTCTCACCGGTATTTCTTTTACGAGCCCTACAGGCTGATCGCCTTTACATATGTAAGATATGTAATGTTTCTTTCTTTCTCCTGGCTGAGAGACTGTTCCCGTCTTCTATCCCTCCCTCCCTAGGCTGCAGCACTCCCAGTCCAGAGATGTCCGCTCCTATCGGCCAGAGACCAGCAGTGCCAAGACCCTGATGGACACTGGCACTCGCAGAATCTTCTCTGAGGATCACGACCTCTTCCGCCAGAATGTGCGTCGCTTCTTCCAAGAGGAGGTGGTGCCCCACCACAGCCAGTAGGTGCCCTGATGCCAGACAAAGTCAGTGGGTAGCTGGTTCTGGCCCATTGTATGAATTCCTGTTTCTTTCTCTGGTTACCTGTAGACCACATATTTTAGTAGCTTGTGCAATTTTGAGGAAGCTTCAGGTATTATTGCAGATGTCATGAGGAGCCACGTCTAAGGTGGGGTCACTGTGTATTGATGTATTTTGAGTCACAATGCATTTTACTTCTGGCAGTGTTTTGGGAAACTGCGGTGGGCCTGTATGTATTCAGTGACTTGCATGTGATGGCTTCTGTTAAGTGTATTTTTGTACAAGGTGGGAAAAGGCTGGCGAGGTGAGCCGGGAGCTGTGGGAGAGGGCGGGGCAACAGGGCCTGCTAGGAGTAAACATCTCTGAAGAACAGGGGGGTGTTGGAGGAGATTTGCTCTCCTCTGCTGTCGTTTGGGAAGAACAGTGAGTCGACAGGTCCCATACATTTGTTGGCCGAAGACTTCCTTTAATATGCATACCTTTATTAAACTAAATTACCCTAATAGTATCCATTTTTAATAACCAGTCAGTGAATAAATTGTTTGTAGCCTTGGAGATTCTTTTCAGAATTTCACTAATGTGTGTGCATGCTTGCGTATGATCACCTCTCTCCCAGGATGTACTCCAATTGCACCGGCCCTGGCTTCTCCCTGCACTCGGACATCGTGATGCCTTACATCTGCTCCTACGGCTCCAAAGCCCAGGTCGAGCGCTTCATCCCGCAGATGGCTGCTGGGAAGTGCATCAGCGCCATTGCCATGACGGAGCCCGGAGCCGGCAGGTAAGGCCCAGCGAGGTACTGTAAGGCGACATGAAGCGTAGTTCTGCGTTCCATTTACCTCGGACCTGGGAGTGACGTCACACCCTAGTTAACCACACGTCGGAAAGCCACTCAGCAATATCAGGGACCTGTTTCAGACATCTTGCTTAGCCAGATAACTTGTCAGATTTAAGGTACCCCAATTGAAATTACCTTTATCTTTGTTCACTTGCATTTAGCCCAGACTACCTTAAATCTGACAAGTTACCCAGCTAAGCAAGAAATCATCCTTTCTAAAACAGGCCCCAATTCTGGCCCAGTTCATTGTTAGCCATTGCTAGCAAAATCAGTTGATAACACATTACTTGTTTTTTTGCGTATACAAACAATGTAGCAACACATCCACAGATAGCGGTTGGACTGTACTGTGTGTACGACCAATTTAATAATACGTTAATAAGACATATGTGTCTATAAACTGTATTAAACTATAGCTTTCACTGTATTCTGAGGTCGGGGTTACAGAGGATTCGGCGACTTTACGAGTCGGGATTCCGACTTCAGAGGGTGTTCCAGTTCAAACTTCCACCTACCGAGTTCAAACATCACGCAGCATAGAACACCGTCTTCCTTTGCCTCCTCCCTGGCACTGAATTTGAACAAACAGCTTCATATGACTGCCATCTTATACCTTTTGCATGCAGTTTATTATGATTTTGACCTTGATGTTTTGAGCCTTTTTGCCTTCCAGCGATCTCCAAGGTGTCAGGACCTTTGCCAAGCAAGATGGCAGCGACTGGATCCTCAATGGAAACAAGGTGTGCTTTGGATGGCATGCAGTTTGGTGTCTTGTATAGACAGGAATTTTAAACCAGGCGGAAAATCTCCAGCTCTCTCCGCCAAATCCCGGCAGGTGTTCATCACAAACGGCTGGTTGAGTGACCTGGTCATCGTGGTGGCTGTAACAAACAGGGAAGCGTCGACTGCAGCCCACGGGATCAGCCTCTTTCTGGTGGAGAATGGAATGAAGGGCTTCCACAAGGGTCGTAAGTTGGAGAAGATCGGGCTTAAGGCACAGGTGACCGCGGACGGCTCTGAACTGCCACCAGATCACTGTTCTTCCGAAATGTACGAGGAAAGATTCACTTCTCACGCGCCTCACATAGCCTCATACCCCATATGTCCCAGCACAGCCTCCAGGCCCCCCAGGTCATCAGAAATGGGTTCTCTGATGATCCTTCACTCCAAACAGAAACTATAAGATGACCGTGCGTTCTGGGTCACAGCCCCCGGATTGTGGAACAGTCTCCCCCAAGCCATCAGACCTGCACCCTCTGTTCATGTTTTTAAATCCCATCTTAAAAACCAAGTCATATTAACAGTCTGAGGTGTCCCCCACTGTCAGTACTCATAACATCTGTCTTTGTTTATGTCATTTTATCTTCTCTTATACCCCTTTATTGGTTTTTTTTCTTTCTCTCCTTTGCTTATGGTGATCCTGCACAACACTTTGGTCAGACTTATGTTTTTGGACATGCTTTATAAATAAATCTGACTTTGACCTTTGACTTTGGCCTGACCCCGAGCCGAGCCGAGTCGTGACTTTCTCCGTACCCCCAGGACACGGCTGAGCTGTTTTTCGAGGATGTCCGCCTCCCGACAGATGCTCTTCTGGGCCAGGTCAACAAGGGCTTCTACTACCTGATGAAGGAACTTCCCCAGGTAAGACCATCCGGCTGGGCAAGTGTCTTTTGGGAAAACGGGAGAAAAGGTGTCGATTTTCCAAGGAAGGTTCTCGTTTTAATTGGATATCAGTCGGTGAGCGATCCCTTAACCAGTTAGGATTATTTTGGGTCTGTGAAGACTGAACACTTGTCAGATTGGTAAAAAGTTTATTTTACTCCCCATCAGGAACGCTTGCTTATCGCCGATATGGCCATCGCCAGCTGCGAGTTCATGTTTGAGGAGACCAGAAAATACGTGACTGAGAGGAAGGCTTTTGGCAAAACCATCTCTCACCTGCAGGTGGGCGTCTGGGGGCATGTTTACGGACTGGGGCACCTTGTGGTTTCCGGTTTGTTGGGCGGTAAGACCCTGTGTCTGCCCCCCCCCCCTTGCAGACAGTGCAGCACAAGTTGGCCGAGCTGAAGACTGAGATTTGTGTAGGGCGGGCCTTCCTGGACAGCTGTCTGCAATTGCATGCAGAGAAAAAACTGGATTCTCCCACCGCCTCCATGGCCAAGTACTGGTGAGCAGACAAAGGACTAAAACACACACCTCTGCCTATGGCTGACTGCAGTCACGTTAGTGCTCTCAGACTCTTGCTCTTGGTTTAATCTCATCATATGTCACTGAGAACCTTCTCTCCAAAAAGGGCCACTGACCTCCAGAACAAGGTGGCTACACAGTGCCTGCAGCTCCACGGAGGGTGGGGCTACATGTGGGAATTCCCCATCGCCAAGTAAGTGACCACCCACTTACCATTAGTGTTAATAAACCTTTAAGGGGAGGGAGGTTCACGCCCTTATGTTGACCTATAGCATGGCTGCTCATTCCCGCTTCTATATACCAAAAGTCTTGGTCCTCTACTGACCCGCTTTCTCCCTCAGGGCCTTCGTAGATTCGCGCGTCCAACCCATCTACGGTGGCACCAATGAGATCATGAAGGAGCTGATAGCCCGTACCATCGTGGGCAACAACTGAGCCTATGAGAAGCTGATTTGAGCAGCCGGATATTCTGTGTGCCTTACTCTCTTTGCATTGACCCCCCTCTGATGTTGTTCGACAGCCGACTGCTGCGTTTCTGCTTTGGAAAGATGTTTAATGATAATTGCTGACGGATACCAACTGTTCCATCTACGTAACCATGTGAAACTGTGTGGAAGAACATAACATTAAATATTTGAACTAAAATAGTGTCTGTATGTAAAAGTAATTAATGATGGTTTACTGGTTTATTCCTGTGCGTATATTAGTGCTTAAAATGCACCTTTTCTACATCCATTCATGGGGTGTTAACTGTTTTGGGAAGATATGAAACTTCTATCGGTCTTCCATCCCGAGAAGGCAGAAGAGGGGTGCTGCTGAGCTTGGAGCTATCCCAGCATGCATTGGGCAGAAGTCCGGGGCACCCAGGGTAGCAG
Organism: Cyphomyrus plagiostoma; assembly: GCA_019775915.2. Lineage (NCBI taxonomy): Eukaryota > Metazoa > Chordata > Actinopteri > Osteoglossiformes > Mormyridae > Cyphomyrus > Cyphomyrus plagiostoma. The sequence goes on from JABFEA020000038.1 coordinate 20,251,184, forward strand.
ACCATGATTCATTACAGGTTAAATATACGGCAATTTATGTAAGATCCTCATGTATTTTAATTCTAAATGAAAGTTGTAACTATGTTGAATAAAAAGTCTTTGTTTTGCGCATAACTGTGTTTTATTATTTAAGGAAAAGCAATTGTGTTACAACTGCATTTAAAGTTGGTGCCAATTAAAATATCAACACGCTATACGGTCGGAACAAACGGTTTGAATCGCGGAGATTTTCCAAGATTAAGACATTCTACTTTTTATTAGTTTGGTAATGTCTTGTTGTACTACCTTGATTATATTTAGATTTATAAACATATCATTCTCATAAGGAGACGTATAATGATAATGTCGTTACCCTCGTAACCTCACGAAAGTCAAAAGAATTTTATGTTTTTGTTTTATGTTTTTTTTGTTTTGTTTTTGTTTTGTTTATGTTTTAGTCATCCAAGTCCACTAAAGTTAGATATGGTATCCCACAGGGATCAGTGCTGGGCCCCCTACTGTTCAACCTATATATGGTACCACTCGGTAACATTATTAGAAATTACGGTGTAAATTTTCATTGTTATGCTGATGATACACAATTGTATCTATCTGTCAAACCTGGTGACGCATCCCAGCTCTCG
>JABFEA020000038.1:20268313-20284117 GCA_019775915.2 Cyphomyrus plagiostoma
ATTTGAAAAAATCTAAATTGTAAGATGTCTTATTTCCTCCAAAGACAAATAACCTAAAATTGAAGGACACTTTTTTTTCCCTTGGGTCTCAGGAGGATATATAATGCTCTTTTATTCCCTAATGGGAATATTTTTGGATCTATGGAACCGCTGGCTCTACTCTCTGCCATTAGAGCATGCGGTGGGGGAGGTGCGAGCAGGATCTCGAAGGTGGGGGTTTCGCTAATTTGTCCTTGGTTACGGCTTGCTGGGAGCCGCATTGTCCACCCCCGGCCCCAGGCCCCTGTCGCCCCGCCCAGAATCCATCCCTGCGTCCAATTGCAGCCCCCCTGGCGAGTGGCATGTTCTGATGGGGACGAGGCTCCGGTCTCATGCAAAAACTCCCACTCGTTTCAGAACCTATGCCTGCTTTTTCTGGGTGATGGTCTCCTAGCAACCACGCTCCAAAGCTCGCCCCGGCACGCACGCGTGGATGGACGGCACCATTAAGCTCTCGTTGGATGTGCTACTTCATTGAAATCGGCCAGGCTTTCTGGATTAGCATATGGTTATATTTTCTACTTATGTGGTAAAAAGGCTTCATTAATAACTCAAGGAGTCAACATTTGATATTTAGAGCCTCACAGTTGGCTGCTGTTATGTGGAGATAACGGTTTACTGCTGTCTAGTGAACCTCAATCTCAGCGATTATGGACAAACCCTACTAACATCATCTCTAATATACATACTGTGTGGTGTTTGGATAGCTCTCATTTAAAGACCACAGTTTAATCTGTGGTCCCCAATTCATTGTAGATGCAATTACCTTTCTGGATGATTAGACCTGTGTTAATTGTCGCATTCATTATGCAGTCATTTTAGCCCCTATGCTCCTCTTAGTGCTCCCTTCAAACCCCTCTGGTGGGAGAAGGCACCTGGACCCTCTGATGTATCTGCGCCAGATTAGGTTCTCTGGAGCACGTTATGCCAGATGGCAGAAAACAAGAACCTAAGTGGTGCCTGAGTTTCTTCCGCCTTCCCAAGTTCTCTGGCCGTCACGTTGACTGGAGTGACTACAGGCTGTATTTTAGGCTGCAGAGGCGGCCTGTGTGGACTCTCCTGGGTACTCTGTGGATTCTGGGGATGGATTAGAGGGGGGCCCTGGGGGAGGGGAGGAGCTGGCTCCCCTGGGTGATTTGCAGAGGACCTTCTGGGAGCAGCTGAGGTATGACAATTTGTTTGCCCCCCCCCCTCCTGTGATTCCTTCTGGCTGCAGGGGATCTTCTGAAGAGAATCTTTCAACACCCTAATAATTCGGTCTGTCTGTAACCTCTGTGACGCTGTTAATGGATGGCATCGGTCATACAGTGATGTCTCACAATCTGTTGTCTCCCGTGTTCTTGCTTTCTGAATGGCATCAGACTACTGGAGAAGTTCTGGTAAAGTTATCTGTGGTGTCCTGCTCAGCTTAAGGGAGATCAGAGCAGTAATTCCTGATTTATCTCTCCATTGCACCTCATCCTACAGCTACCACTAACCATGCTTTTTAACCCCAGTATAAGCCCAGATAATTACTGGTATAGCGCATCATACACCCTGTTCTTTCCGTTAACCACAAAACAAACTGGTTTTCGCCTAATGTGCACTGTGTTGAATACAAGCATGTGTTGGGCGACCCACTAAATCACTCACTGGAGGAGGAGAGCAGCCGGAGATGATCTCAGCTACGTGTTCATGCCCATCATTTGTATATCTCAGGTCTTTGTGTCTTTTTAGAAAATATTTAATACATTGACACAAATATATTTACCCCAGTGTTTGTCTGTGTTGCACGTTTGATCTAAATCCGTCTGCATGCGAGCTTTGACGGGCATGAATAATGTAGGCTGTCATTTTTTAACCGTAGTCTTGCTACATCCGGTGGGGCCTGGATTCTGAGACCACGGTGGCCCAGTTGGGGATCGGGTCAGAGCCTTTTCTGTCACGGGCTGTTAAACTCCACTTTCAGTTCAGTCGGGTCCCCGAAGAATTCAGTTTAATTTTTGTTGGAATCTTGTTTGAATTGGCGTTTTGAGGTAATTCTGCAGGGGCCCTAGTCATTAATAGTCACCCACTTAGCCGTATGATGATGAGGTCTTTTATTTACCCTCACTCTGTCTGCGGACAGCAGCGAATCACTGCGATAAACAGCAGTTGCAGCATGAAGCAGTCCTCTCCCGATTTAGTTATATTGGATGCTAATAAGGTCTCCAGTGCCCTCGAAGGGGATGCATGATGTGTAATACATGTCAGAATCTTTTTTTTGCCATAAAATTTCCCTTTAAATGAAAGGAGGTTACAGTCCCATGTACTTTCAACCACTGGCTGGTCAGACTGACTCTCAAGCAGTGACCCAGAGATGAAGTTAGCACTGCATCTGGTGTCCAGTGAGCAGTGAGTTCATTAGTTGTTAGATGTCTAGCTAAGGATAGTCACTGTCATGTTTTAGCCAAGCTTACACAGGTAGGCTGCCAAGTGTGACAGGAGAATGACGCGCTTCTTGGTTTTACATCAGTCCCTGTAGGCTGACTTTCCGTACGATGCATTTTTCCTTGTCATGGGACATGCATTAGTCGTAAATGGAGCTTTACATGAGCTGCATATCAAGGTTGACCACGGCTTTCAAGACGCACACATTTACCACCGACCGACGAAGCAATCCCGGGAAATGGCCCTGAGTTCACATGTTCAGTTCAAACGTCGTATCTTTTAGGAGTTTCAAAGAACCTGTTGCAAAATGGCATGTCTCTATCAGGAACTCAGTCAATGAGAACCGAAATATGACCAAAGTAAAATTTCGACCATTGAAATCGGATCCTCAATTGACTGCTGATGCCGCAGGATCGGCGTCCAGAGCTGCCGGCCTGGTTATGATCATGGCTGACTCTTCCACACGCCGCACAAAAAAGCCTCAACCAACCAACAAAAATGTTCTACCAACCAGTGGTATGCAAACGAGGAGGAGCGCTGGCTTTGGTATCCCAAACTCCCCTGGCTGGGTCTGTATGTTTTTAGGGATCTGACTGTAAATGCTGACTGCATTTAGGACAGACCTCTAAGATTTTTCTTTCCATCATGTGGCCTGCAGGCTCAGTTGGACCAGAAGGTATGTTGTGACATTGGCGCTGATCACCTGTTCTGTCTGTCTTGATCAAATGTTTTAGCAGAGTGTTGGACGTGTCTTTTTTTTTTTGTCTCCTAGAGTGTTCTCTAGTCTAGTAATACCACACTGTTAGATTAATGTGCTTGAGGTCATGCTGTTGATCTCCGGGTAAGGAGAGCCATGATTCATCACGTTACAGTTACGCTCCTGGAATTCTGTCCTCTGGAGATAATCCAGAACAAGAACTGCAATAGTAGACAGATTACTTCTTTGTTTTTTTGTTTTTTTTTACTCTGTGTTGAACCATATACCATCTTATAAATACTCCCACTACTGCCGTTTCGTACCACTGTCTCCGATGTGTCCGGTCGCTGTCAGATCCTTCAGCCGGCGTTGATTTTTCGGCCGCTCAGCGGTGCGGTTGAAGGGCGGCAATAATGTTCCATCTCTGTCTAGTAGCTGACGTGTGTCTGTGAAGCCAGGCGCTGCCAATCCGGCTCTCGGTTGCCATGGTGAATTCGGCATGCGTGCCCGTGGAGCCCCCGCCCCCGGCCCCCCGGTAGACTTTGTCGCTATACCCTCCGGCTTTTACTGCGTCAGCAGGTCACGCCGCTGCACGGGAAAGCCAGCGTTAGGCCCTGTAAGGAGATAATTACCCCCAGCGTGATTAGCACGCGGGCAGTCTCCCCCACGTGCACTTTTACATTTCAGTCGGCCCTGCCGTGTACGCCTTGATCGCTTTATAGCTGCTTAACCCCTTGGTGCACCAAATGACCTACTTTTTCCACGGACGGAGGGCATTGTTTTCTGCCTGTGCTCTCTGGTGGCTGGGCGAGCAGCTGCTGGTGTAGGGTTAGGGAAATATGAAAGTCTCCCTGGGATGTAAGTAGGGTCGCATTTAAGGCTCCCTATTCTTGGCTTATTCCTCATTTTCATTGAGAACATCGTCTTCTTGGTGAAAGAGACACCCTTTTTTTTTCTCTCTCCTAAAAATGTGCTCTTATTCAGTGTCCCAAACGGTAGCTTCTGTGCTGAATTGCTTATGTACTGAAATAGCACGCGTATACAAACTCATCACTCGTCAAGTTTTTGAGTTTTCCGTCAATTGTGCTCTTGAGAGATTGAAAGAATTAAACCCCTGTATTGAGTGGGGAAATCGTGGGATCAGTTTATTGATTTATTTAGCTCAGCCAAATTTATCTGGCTCCCCAAGTAGCCTGGCCTGGCTTCCTCCTCCCATATCTCCATGCAACCAAAAGCTGGGTCACGCCAGAGGTTGCCATCTGTCTTTGTGGCGCCCCGCTGCGGAGTGGCAGCGGCGGAGCTCCTATGGGGAACAGGTACGCTAAGCGATTCGACAGGCCGTCGTACATCATCGCGGGCCGGAGCGTCCCCCGCCAATAAGGGCGAGGGGAAAAGCTGGCGCTTAGCCTCTCGCACCTTTTCTGGCTGCCATTTTGGAATTGGAGTGGCATTGAAAATAGGATGGTGTCTCTTTGGAGAGTGCCAGAACGCGCCGGTCGACCGTATCCCGTAGGCTTGCCGGCAGTGAAGCATGGTGGGTCTCTTAGCTGTGGATGCTTCCTGATTTACATTTGAAGGAAATTATCTGTGTGCCACTCTTTTTTTTTTTTTAGCTTTTTGAAACGTCAGCCTATTTTCTCATGTCCTTTTTTTCTCAGACGCGTGTCGATCTGCCATTTTTTTGTGCGTCGCGTGTCACTGAGAGGCAGCACCTGCTTGGGTCATGAGCTCATGGAATGAGCGGCAGTGCGTTTCCCTGCCAGCCCATATTACAGACACCAGGGTGGTGGCGGCAGGAGTGCCCTCTCCTCGGCTCCCCCCATATCCCAGGAGGGTCTGAGCTGGCTTGCACACCGCGGCCCCCCAGCTCACGAGCAACAGGGGTGGGAGGCCGTCGTTAAATTTTAAACTGAGCCAGATGGCGGGGTGTCTCAGGAGGAGGGTGTGGCGGTAACAAAGGAATTGGCCGCAGAACTTAAAGACCTGGATTAAAGGGTACTGGGTTCGAGCCCTAGGAGGGAATCTTCTGTACCGCCCTTGAGCAAAGTTCCAGTAAAATATCTGAATGGGTGGAATTGCAGGCTGCGTCAGCTGAGCAAGAAATGGAAATAGAAAGCAGTGATGGTGGCTTACAGTGAGGCAGTAAAATGTTGATGGGTGTATAATGTTGCACCACAGGGCCTATTAAAGACACCCAGAGCTTAGCTGTTAATAAGGCAGCACGGAGATTGTGCTGTATGGGGACGAACTGCCGCACTCCTATACAAGGTAGCAATTTGCTGCTCATGCTGCTCCCGTGCAAATATAACCTCACGATGCCCCCTGCCTATGGAATGCGTTATAAACTCCATCCCCCTGGATGATCGCCTCTGCATCCCAAAGGATTGAAGTTAAATATAGTTGTATAATGACTAGGTTATGTTAAACTGCCACCGGTTTAGCGTCAGCGCTAGCTCACGTGTGCTGGCCGCCTGCCGGGCCGGTCGCCATGGAAACGGAGGAGCCGATCGACAGCGGGCCGCGGCTCGCCTCGGCCTCGAGAAAGAAAGATAACGGAAGAGGATGCGGAATCGCTGGCGCCCCGCAGACGTTCTGTAAGCTGCGGGGGGATTTTCCATCCAGCTCTTGGCTGGGGGGGGTGGTTGATATGACAGTGGAGCTCACCAGCTGGGCCTCCAGGTTTTAAGGCTTGCGATGCCTCAGCCCCCCACCTCCTGGGGTGCACATGCAGTTGGCCTCTCCTGCCGGAATGCTAACGAGTCCATTAGGCTAATCGTCGCCACGCGGCTTCCGTGCTGCACTAGAGTCTGCAGCATCGCTGCAAGGTTAGGTTAGGGTTAGGGTTAGGTTAGGGTTAGGTTAGGGGCACCTTCTTCTTGAGTTGGTCGCCTTTTTGTATCATCACCACTATTACATCAGTCCTCCTGAAATAGCTCCTCCCTCCAAATTTAAAATCGATTTCAGTAATTAAGGAAAGTGGCCTGTTGTCTAGTGTCAGCTTGGAGATTGTAAACTGGCTTCAGGTGACAGGGAGGCTCAGGCTCTCGAACCCTCGGCGGGGGGGAGGGTTGCGAGGGGAACACCGGGTGCCCTGCCCTCCGTGTTTCGGGCTGACCCTGCCACTCGCCCCACTGCTCATTAAGGTCCGTGTCACCGTGTCAGTCTGCACATGTGTGAGCATCGTCTGCCGTGCCCCTACACTCATAAATTATGAATGAGTAATTAAGTTGCAGTGCGAGCCTGTGCCAGAACAGCCCTGCCTGCTTTATGAGGACCTGCAGGGCTGCTGTAAGGCCCGCAGGTGGCATGGTGATTAAGGGCAAGGCAGTTACCTGCCCACATGCCTGGGAACGTCTGTCAGCCAGTGCCAGCTAACACAAAACAAGAAATATTAGTTTATAGTGTGTAATTAACAGTAAGCAATAAGATGTTTGTCATTACGTGGCAGGCTTAAGTTTTACCTTTTTTCAGAACTTTGGTTTCTCATTTTGTATTATTTTAAAAATAAAACTGTGTTTATATTAATTTTTTTTTTTTTTTTTTTTTTTTTTTTAATGTTGTGATACAAGTTAATAACATACTTACATCATTTTACTTTTTAATGAGGGGGGAAAAATGCTGAGAATAAGTGGAATTTGAAACAAGTGTGTGTTTCTGGAGCACAGCACCAGTGTAAATTGAGAGCCTCTGTGAGTCAGTCGGCTCTGTCGTCAAATGATCACTGTCAGGAAAGGGGCCGCTGCGTACTGTGGGATGGAACGTGCTCCGAGTCTCACTGTTACACTGCTGTTTTCGCGCGACTGCTCACTCGCACGCTGCAAGTGGAGCGGTTAGCCAGGGCGGCCTCTTCACATTGACCACCCCGCTGCCATCTTGTCGCTGTCGTTACAGATCATGTTTTCGGTCATTCATACCAGCACGACGGTCTCTGTGGGGGTTGGCTCCTGAAACCTGGCCCTCACGGACCCATGAAGTGTTTTTGGGGGCTGACACGTCTCGTTCCATAACCTAGGAACCCAAAAGGAAAGCCCCCCCCCCCCCCGACCGGCTGACTGCCGTTACGTAAAGCTGCCAAGAGCAAATCGTGTCAAGCAGCGATGGGTAAAATCAGGAAATCTAATTTGGCCCTCAGGCATCACAAGTGCTGCCAAGTTCCCGATGTTCTGCAAATTCCCCCTTTTTATCAATGAGCTTCTCTTTAGCTTCTTTTTATTTTAGCTCTCTGGAGCAGGAACAACAAGGCGTCTTTTGTGAGCCCTTCCGGTTTTCCATTCTTGTGAGAAGGCCGGTTTTAGGGGACTCATGGTGAGCCTGTGAAAGCTGGCTTTCACCCACTGCGCTTACATAATGGGAGCTGTTCCTTTAAGGGGTGTTTCACAGATTTGGAGGCAGCCACTGGCCCGGTCAGCTCGGCCGACTTGGCCTGGTAAACAGCTGCTGTGGTCTATGTGCGATCTTAGCCTCTGCCAGCAGAACATGTCACCGATATCCGGCCATTCGTCCAGTGGTGAACGACAGCAGACCGCGGCAAACGGGGCACCGGACCACTTGATTGGACATGAAGTGAAGGAATTGGAATGTTTCAGGTTTGGCACCTGTGTCCAGAGAACAGCTTTGCTGAAGTACACTTAGGCAGAATACGTAACTTGAGTCGATCCAGCTAAATAATTTTCTTTTCAAGCTGACTAAACTGTGAAATTCTTGGAAAATGAGCTAAGAAGTTTAAACCAGGATTTATGTTCCATAACACAGAAAGACCGAATAACAGTTCATTTTCTGTTGGCCTTACTTGCATAAAAATTAGGTGATGCTGGACTGTTACTGATTTCAGGTCATCCCGACCGGGTCCTGCTCAGTCTGTGACACGTCACCATCGCTATGGTGTCACCATGACACCCAGCAGCCCTGTGAATCATAAGTAGCTCCTGTTAGTCATCACATTGGAGTCCTGTCTCCTGTCCACTTCACATATAGGCTTACTCTTTGCTTTGGTGCTTAGCAGTTGCTAAAATCCACAGAGATCAAGCAAAATGAAATGGTCTTAATCAGCCAGCTATTTTTGATAACTCTTTAAGCCTTAATGCTGTTTGTTTTGACTGTGGCTTCATCTGGATGGTGATCTCATTGTGTGCGGTTAGGTGCTGAGAATCGTGAGAGTTAATGATAAATCGTGATAATCCTGCTCCTCTCAGTCTCTCCTTCACGATCACCATATTAGTGTTGGACAGTTTAAGACCTCAAACTTACTAATATAATTTGACCCACAAATTATATGATTAGTCCTATCTTTTGTCATTACCATCTTCCTTCACTCTTGCTTAAAGTGAAAACATCCAAGAATAGATGATGGAGCTGAAGGATCTGTCCATCGCTGTTAGATTTACTCGCCTGTTTGAGACATTCACAGACGTTCTTTTCCCTGTTGCTCACTAGCCCCTTAATTCTCTTGCTGTGAACCGTGCAGTAACTCATTCTAATTGTGGAGTGCAATGTGACCTCAGATGTGGTGGCAGTTTCAGCCCTGGCGATTTAAACATGCAAACTTCTGGTCACCAGTCCAGCTGCCACACGTGGACACGGTATTGTCATGTGTGGCAGCTGTGTGATTAACGCGTCCCCGAGTTCAGCCCCTGCCAGTGTCCGTGAGCGAAACGCCAACATTCCTCAGGTACAAAATGGGCTCAGTGTTCAGTGTAGGGATGGAAGCCCCTTTATTTTCTTTTTTTTTTCAATAGTTGCATTCTGAAGTATTGATGGTCCAGTCCGTTTTATGAGGACAGCTTTTGGTTTACTGGAGGATTTGTTTTTAAGAAAGCTAAGCCGATTTTTCTCCTCGTTTACTCCTCACCAAGTATAGTGAGAACCTCTTCATTCCAAGGTCCGTTGAGAGTGTTTGGAAGGAGGTGATGAAGCACTATGTGGCCAGCTATTTGGATAAACAGCCAGGCCACTAGGAAATCTCTCAGCCACTGGTCTGTCGACCAGGAGATGCCTTGCAGGTGTCCCGGTTTATGTCCCTTTTCACTTAAATTCCAAATTCATTCTTGATAGAAAGATTGTTTGGCTGTTGATTTGTAATGTCTACTGGGGTGGCCGACAGTGACAAATGGGGTTTGGTCACAGCTGTCAGATTTTCTCTCTGTGGCATGAAGGCACATGGCAAACCATTGGCTCGAGTTCCCTTGATGTATTTTTAATGCGGGTTTTTTGGTCGCCCTGGGTATTCTCACTAGGGAACACCCCGCCCCCCCCCGCCCTGCTAGCACGTCCATGGACAGTAGTGCCTCCTCAGTTAGACTGGCTTGAAGCCAACTTGAACAAGGATGAGTGAAAATCTGCAGTATTGTGACAGGTGAAGAGACTTTGATATTGGGGAGTGCAGCAATGAGCTATAATGATGTAGTTCTTTGTGTACCAGCTCATGGTCTCTCTGTCTTTCTGGGTAGTGGCCAAATTCAGGGTGAGATTAAATTTAGATAAATGAGGTCAAGTTGGTGGGCAAGATGTTCTCCTAGGATTTGGAGGCCCGGTGTCCCCATGACGAGGCCATGTGACACGCACTCTGCCTTGCACAGCATTTCCCTTCAGGCTCCTTTAGTTGGCTTTTATGTTGTCTTGATTGGTTGGGGGAATTCATCTGATTCATCTCCCGTCGCTCTCCTCCCATCAAGCCTTTTTGTTCGAATAACAGACACGTCTGTGGAAGACATTTGTGGAAAATCTGTTCTCATCGTTTATCTGCAGGACTACCGTCTTCCATACTTTTGGCACACGTGGTTGAGTAACATCCACTCACCTGTCTTCATTTATGATGGACGTGGTCATGGACAGATGCTTGGAGCCCGTCCCGGGCAATATAGTAGACAGGGCTCGTCTCATTCGTTATAGCAGTGACTTATCAACATGGTATTTAGTTATTTGTCGGGAAGTCATGAGATGACTAATATCTGTTGTCCAAGTACTCAAAGAATTGGCTTGCAGGGGGTTTGGGGACAGCCTTGAAGAGAAGCTGTGATTCTCTTATTTGATGGTTGGATGTCGACAGCCAGCTGTTAGTTTGCCTGTCTTCCAGCTGGCAGTGACTCGTTATTGGTGCCACACCTCCTGTCAGCATTTGCTGTGCCCAGGCTGAACCATCATGGCCTGTTTTATAGGAGATGATGAGAAGGGAACGGTCCAGCCTCATTTTTCATTTCAACCCAGCTTCCTCCTCTTACCGTTAGATCTCACCGTTTAATGCCTTAGCTACTGACTTCGCCACACAGCTCTGTGTGACATGTAAAAACCCTGGTGGGCACTGAATGCTTCAAGACATCTAGGTTGCCTTTGGTGAATTATAGGAAAACATGGCCGTTAAAATAGGAAGGAACCAAAATTAAGCTCAAAAAGGGGGGATAAAAAGTACCACAGATGATTGATGCAAGTTTTGCCAGCAGCCATATTCATGTTAAACAGCTTGTTCCAAATATGCTGACCAGTGTGTTTCGCTCGAGCCCTTGGGCTGTGCTCTATTTAAAATGGTAAGTATGTAGGTAGAATGACCCATTGTATGCACGCTACCAAACGCCCTCGGTAAACCGGACTTTGGGAGTGATTCGTGTTTTTATGACTGCTCTGGGTTTTCCATGATCTTGAGAGGTTGGGGGCATCTGTGGGATTTATTTTTCCCCTGTTTGTTTTGCCCCTCCCCCTTACTGCCACACTCATACCACTCATAGCTGGACTCCCAATCCAGGAAGACTTTCACCATGTTGGCATTACAGACGTTGCCCATCTCATGCCCCTACTCCCTTGACTAGGCACCCGTTCAGCATGCTGGACTCTGTACAAGGGCAGGAGTGTAGGCAGCCAAGCTTAATCTGCAGCAAGTGCTTCTCCAAGGCTAAGGGGTATTAAGCATGACCATCAGTGCAGATTTAGACTGGCTGAAGATCATATCAAGAAGATATGATCAAGATCAAGAGCTACTTGGTGTCAGAAGGTTTCAGCTGTCAGAAGTTATTTGCCATTATTTAACAAGTATTTTGCTTAAAGGTTTTATTGAAATATACCTTATGATTTATTGCTACTCCCTGTTACTTGCCAATTGGTCACATTTCTTGTCCACAGTACACCTCCTACTGCCAATCTTGGACTTCATTCTGGCTGCTATAAAACTAATTTCTATACTGAATTAATAATGAAAGAAGGTCTTTGCTTTGAATGACCCGTGTCCAATGTATATGTCTGTTTGTCAAGAAATGAGTTTTCATTACATTAACATCTTGGAGTGACACTACGTAAAAGATGAACGTGATTATTACTGTTGGTAAGCAGGGAGGTGGTGATATTTCTGTAACTATCTGATATGGACAAAACCAAACAATTGGGAAGCTAGAATCTTCTGTTTTTGTCTGTGTCAGGTACATCCTACAAGGCATCATTTATATTTGTCCTAGATGCTGTGTGTTTTCTTGACAGTGAGGATTTAGTCCATTTTTGCAGACAGGTTGTTCCTGCTAATGACTCCCTGGTCTCAACATGGGAGCCTGTATCGTCAGTGAGTTGACTTAGCAAGAGAGAGGCTCTTGGCCTGTTTGCTGTCATGGTGGTCCAACAAGGAAGTCACAGGTCGGTGCCATATGAGTAATAATACCAGGATGCCTCTGCCCAGTGTCCCACGGCCACTGGTTTATGGTTTCAATGTCCCATGGCCAATGGTTTAGGGCCCCATAATCGGTAGGTCTCCTGAAGTGTAATGTCAGAGGCCCTGGATGAAGTGTTCGCTCAGCCTGCGGCAATGAGAGAAATCCCTCTCTACAGAAGGTCTTTATTTTATTTTTATACCTCACTGTTCGTCATTCACTGGCTTCCTCTGAGCAGCACTTAAGCCGTGCTGAGACCTGCTGGCTTCTCTGTTTTCAGAGTTGTTCTTCACAAAGTTCCAAAAGAGCAGTCCTCTGTGTTTTTAGAGGGGAAATAATTTATGGCCCAAAGTTTAACTTGAGGGAAAAACGCTGAACCTTTTTCTTATCCCTGCTCCACACCTCTGGACTTTACATTTTCCACTGACACGTCATTCCTGTGTTTATCTTCTCTGTGTTGCAGCATATCGCTGTTGTCCACCAACAGTTTCATATGGCAGGGAGGCGCAGTTCTGCACAGTTCTGAATGCACATGCAGATTGTGTCCCCTACACTTAACCTGTAATTGAATTTAATTAAATTGTAATTAATTTAGGCATATGTCCCTGGGAATGGTGTGCCAAACACCTACATCTTGCAGTTCTAATAAGAGTCTCACTTTGAGCTCTGGGAATCCTTCCTCTGTTTCTCTGCTTTATACGGACTCTGCGGGGAGGTTGTAGTCGGTGTCAGAGGCTGCGAGGCAGCGGCTGGCCTCATATTCACAGAAACAAACACGTTTGGCTGTATCTCGCTGAGGGGCCTGTACTGCCTGGACAGGTCTGGGCGTGGGGACAGATGCACGTTCAGCTGGCTGGGTCAAGTACTGCTTTAGCTTCTCCAACGGAAAGTGCGCGTTTCCAAAAATCCATTGTTTCCGGAGCGTGAAAGAACACATTTTCAGAGAAACTACAAATGGACTGATGTGGATTGTTGCCAGCAAGGCAAATTATTGTGTCTGCAAAACTAACAATGTTGTTGGTTAGTTAGCTAGCTATCTGGATAAGGGTTGTTAAAATTAGCAATATAAAGTAATCCATACGAACGACCATCATGAATACCGGTGTTAACTAGTACAAACATAAATACTAGTTAAAGGGATGACTTCATAAAACATCTTTTCATTGGTCAGTCAGATATCAGACGCTATCAATACACAGAGAATCAGCATATTCCATCCATAGTAAAAAGCCACAAGCCACAATGTTTTCATCTGACAGTGATGATCAGAAGGAGCTTTTCGTCCTGCTGAATGACGTCCTCTATCCTTTGTTTCCTGCCGGAGGTCCCCTCTCCCGTCTGCCACGTATCTTCAGACGGGCCCCAGTGTCAGCAAGGACCTTGTGCTGGACAAGTTGCATAGATGAATTGATTTTTTTCATCACATCTGAAATTATTCAGATCTCGGGCAACACATAAACATTGTCAGAAAACTAGCAGCTTTTTCTGAGCTTGGTTGTGCCTGCGTCATTTTATCATAGATTTCCATGCTGTAATTTTCAATTTTTTGTGGTAGTATTTTTGAGTGGTCTAGTGAATGAATGCTGACTATTATCCTCAGGTCATGGCAGCAGTAGAGTGGCTGAGAACGTTCCGGATCTGTAATCCGAGTCCCTTACAGGCGCACACTGAGTAGCCAAGCTTTTCTTTGTGTCAGAAACCTGTTTCGCCCCTGTGGTCCTAAGCAATTTTTTCTGGAAGGTAGTATATTATCCCAGAATCAGACCTTAATCAGTGTTGTTGTCCTGAATTAATGGCCTTTTCTTCTTCTGTAGTGTCAGGTAACTGCTTTTGTGACTCGAGGTGACAGTCAACAGTCTTCCGATGAGTAGTGTAATTTCTTTCTTGCTTGAATGCCCTATTTTGCCTTCTGTGTCGTGGGCTGCTGTTGTTGTTAATGGCTGTGCAATACGCTTTGATGTTGAATCCTATTTGTTTTGCTCACCATGTGAATTTCCATGGACCTTCTGTAATTTGCCGGCATTTGTTGTATCTTAAAGACAGCATGGCCGCTCCCACACACTAACATCGTCCGGCAGGTCTTTACTGCCAGACTTCCTGTCTTCTGCCTTTTGGCTCATCACTATCCATTGAGAAACACCAACCTTCACAGACCCACAGCAGCCTTTACCAGGCCCATGGCAGCCTTCATAAACCCATGGCAGCCTTTCCAGGCCCACATTGGCCATTACCAGGCCCATGGCAGCCTTTCCAGGCCCACAGCGGCCATTACCAGGCCCATGGCAGCCTTCATAAACCCATGGTAGCCTTTCCAGGCCCATGGCAGCCTTTGCAGACCCACAGCTGGCTTTATACACCCATGGCTGCCTTTGTCACTGCCATACTGTTTTTGTGGCCTACACTCCCCTTGATTATGACGGGCCTTCAGCTCAGGTGGAGGTACCCCCGCCCCCATGCGTCACCCCTAAGGTGGCGGTGTCTTGGGTAGAGATGTGGAGCCAGTATCATAACCTGAAAATATGCTGGTGGAGCTGAGTGACTCCTTAGCTCAAGTTACGGTCGTTCCCCACTGGCAAAATCAGAACTTAAATTGGGTGCATTTGGCGCATTCGGCTGATTGATTGTTTTCCTGCCCGTGAGATTGACATCACTGGGTAAATAAACATGTCTGTATCGCTCATCTGATTGGGTAAAAATGACCATGGCGATCATAGGTCATGGGAAGAGGGTCGCAGCTTTATACTTCCTCCCTGTGCACGGGATTCCCCAAGTGCCGATCCCCAGCCGAAAGAGGAATGATCACATTCTGTGGGCGTTGGGGGATGTGAATGTGAATCATTAATTTGCTTTTTACGGTTCAATGTGGCAGACAAAATTTCTTCTAAATTTTTAGCAGAAACATCTAGCTAAAATAGAAATTTTTAGCTGGATAATTCAAGTCCAGAGAGTAAAAGTCGAGCCCAAGATCTTGTTTCAACCAAGCAGATTAGTATAGTCACAGTCACAGAGTACGCAACTGGTTGGTTGAAACAAAATCCTGGTCTAGACCTTTACTCTCTGGACCCGAATTACCCAACTCTGCTGACATCATATCTCTTTCAGTCTACTAATTAAATCACCGATGACAAACAAATCATTTGGGCTAAGGACTGTAAATAGCTGTGTGCCCCCATGCTGTGTTGGAGGAGTCGACGTCAGAGGGCAAGAGTTGGCAGGTCAAAATCTGAATGGTTTCTTCTCGTACTGGACCCTGATCAGAATTGGGCACTCTGATAAACTGGTCTGTGGTCCATTTAGAATAAGAAGATGATGAGTTATTCATCTTAACATTAAATCATGGACTGTTGTTTAGGAGTTATGCAGAAGGGGAGGAATACCTTTGTTTTTTCTGCTTCCGCTTACTAGGACAAAGTGTTGAACTTTGGTGGGGGAGAGGGGCTTTCTCTCTTACTCTGTCGATTTGTGATCGTGACCGCAAAGGACAGAGCCCTCTGAGCAGCCATTGTGCTGACGCATTCCTGTGATTCTCAATGTGGAAGCTCAGGAATTCCGCCGGGGTTGAATCGCACCTCGAGGTGTGTTTGGCTGTTTGTATAGTGACCATTTCTACTTGCAATGTTTGGTCATCCTCGTTTGCTCAAAAGCAACGTCAGAAACACCAGGCTGAAATGTATCCTAAACCTTGGGAGTCACAGATCTTTGAGTTGAGATGACTGAGGAGAGGTACCCCCCCCCCCAAAGCCCCTTCAAACTGTCAGGCTTTTTTGTTCATTTGCTTGTGCTTTCACTTATTATATATATATATATATATCCGGATCGAATCCTAAAAGGTTCGAGTTCTGATAAAAAATTTTCCCATAAGAAATAATGGAAAACCAATTAATTGGTTCCTGGCCCCCCAAAAATTATACCTAAATATGTTTTTTTAGCATTTGAACACAAAATGAACAGGATAAACCAAGAAGAGCATTTTTTCTTAATGGCTTCCAAAACAATAAAGATCTTATCCCAACATTACCCCTGTCCTGCCCCGAT
>JABFEA020000038.1:20289306-20310236 GCA_019775915.2 Cyphomyrus plagiostoma
CCCCCACCCCACGCTTGTCCGTAGCCTGGCTCGAGCCGGAACCCGGGCAGATTTATTCTGTCTTTTTTCCCCCCCAGAGCTGGAGGATTAGTGGACCGGAGCTGCCCTCAGCTGTTCTTGAGAATGGGGGCCTTGTTTGGGTTATGGCAGGATTCAGCAAAGCAACTGGCTGCTCGTCATGAGCTGATTGGTCCATCTGCTACCGGTGGCCAGAAGCGGGGTCCTCCATCCCCAAGAGCAAGCTTATGAATCAAAACGGCTCCAGGAGTCGGCATCTCCTGCATTATTCAGCAAAACGGGGGGAGGACAAAGAAATATCAGCTGCCAAAATCAAGGGACAGCTACTAACCACCCCCCCCCCCCAAATGTTTCAGATAATTTCATTTTAAGTTAAAAAAAAAACATCTGTAAAACTATATTTCCGATGATACAGATGTTTATCTACAAATTTCCAAAAAAAAAAAAAAAATGGAAATCTAGATTTAGGCTAACATATCCTGGGCAGCCGGCAGTTCATCCTGTCCCTTTTGGGCCCCTGGGCACTCAGTGCGCTGTGTAAACACTGTGCTGGCCTTTGCTCAATGCTGGATGCCTTTTCCACAGAACGCCAAGACCAGCAGCTCCGTAATGCTGATTTATATTTGTTTAGCGTAAAGCTGCCTGTCTTGTCGAAGCTTTTCCTACTGTACATTGATTAGCTCTGCTTTGTTATTGTCCTCGCCGACACGAGCCCCGAGGAGACAGAGCCCAGTCTCTATCATGTCTGTCATCCCATCTCTCATCCCATCTCTCTCATGTCTGTGTGGCTGGTGCCACTTGTTTTCATCTGACGTGTTTGACCAAGCACCCAAAGCAAAGCATATCTCACACCTGAATATTTCCTAGGGCGGTGTTTCTCAACCCAGTCCTTGGGGACGCATAGAGTGTCCATCTGGGAGCTGGGAAGGATACAAGCAAATGGCCTGTCTGAGAGCTCCTGGGGACTATGTTGAAAAGCACTGTTCTAGGACAAGTGTGGTTAACACCTTTCCTAGGGTTAGGGTGACTGCATAGCTCCACAATAACTAGATTGGCTGTTGTCTGTTAGCACACTGGTCACTTTCACCCTCTTCTCTACCCTCCCAGGTACCTCTTTGCCTTGCAGATCAAATACGATCTGGCTTGTGGACGGCTGACATGCAATGAAAGCAGCGCCGCCCTGCTGGTCTCCCACATTGTTCAGTGTGAGTTTAACGCTACACCTGGTTATTAGGACTGTCTGATTTTCTGCGGTCTGTGTTGTTCTTTAAACTCTTCCTTGTAGAAATAGTCCTTTACGGAAGGTGGAGACACATGCCTTCTGT
Organism: Cyphomyrus plagiostoma; assembly: GCA_019775915.2. NCBI lineage: Eukaryota > Metazoa > Chordata > Actinopteri > Osteoglossiformes > Mormyridae > Cyphomyrus > Cyphomyrus plagiostoma. The sequence continues at coordinate 20,290,650 of JABFEA020000038.1, forward strand.
CCTCCCTGATGCTTGTTATGCTGTGAATCGTCGACTTTTCTCCATGTAGAGCGCGTGAAGTGCATGCATAGCTCCTGGTAGTACCTGGAGGAGCCTCACAGTAAAGGTTTCTCTCCTCCCCTCAGCTGAGATCGGGGACTTTGACGAGACGCAAAGCAGGCAGCACCTCCTCTACAATAAATACATTCCCGACCAGGAGGCCCTGATGGACAGAATCGTGGATTTCCATCGCAAGCATGTGTGAGTCTTGTGGGCTGGCATGTGTGAGTGAGCGAGCATGTGTGCATATACTTTTTAAAGGAGACATTTTTGTTTCAGTTTTGTTGAAATGGCTTTATTGACTTTAATGGAGTTAGGAGGACATCCATTAAAGTAGAAATGTTGCCCTTGTGTATATGTGTGTGTGGGGGTGTGTGTGAGACAGAGAGCGGTGCAGACGTGTGTGCGTGCATGCTATGTCACCATCATAATCCTTCAAGCAATTCAATTAAATGGAAAAGATGGTATTCATGTCTCATTAACAATTAATCTCTGTAGGAAAATGCCACTTGAAAGGTCAGTCCCATTCCACCGGACTCATTCTGGACAGCGTCGTTGCTGCAGAACCATTTACCAATTATTACCCTGCTCTGTGCCGTTTACGGCACGTCTCTCAAGTGCAGTACGGTCCCATTCTATTTTTAAAAGTCTTTAGCGTGGGTTTCGATTTTCAGAGTCACATGGTCAAAGTAGCACCGTCAACATCTCTGAAACCACGAATGACTTCCTACAGGAACGATTACAGTCCCTATCGAGTGTGTGAGTGGCGACTGGTGGAGGGGGGGAAAGCCCCCGTTTCCTTTTCTCGTCTCCCCCTCGTATGGGCCCATCCAACTCGCTACCGACATTAACTGCCGCTTGTAATGGATGCCGTCCTGCTATCTCTACAGCTAGAAAAGGGAGGGCCAGCCGCCGACAAGCCTGCAGTAGATATCGCTGTCCCGCGTCCTACCCCCCCACCCCTCGCCACTCCCTTCCCATTTGGTGATGATGCCAAGACACCATTCCGGGTGTAACCTCGCTGAGAATTCAGTCACTAATTAAGCAGCGCACACAGGACACAGGAAGTAATTTTCAGAAATTACAGAGGCGGTAAAGCTTCCTGTTGGGGGGGGGCCTCCGGTCGAGGTAGCTGAGGTTTATGCTGGCTTTAACGACTGGGCCATGAAGTTGCATTTACTGCACGTCTCTCAAGTGCAACACGGTCGCATTCAGTGAACCCTTCATTATGATAGCTCGTTAAATTAGGGATCGGGAACTCTGAAGTAAATGCTGCATCGAGTGTTACGCCTGGTGCGGAGCTTGGAGGAATAGTGAGAGACTTTTCCGAGACACACGAGTGACGTGACATGCAACTTGGGACAGTGCTGGTGGATGTTTCCATTACAGTGCAGGCAATGTCCCTACATAACAGTTTACTCTTTCTCAGAATTAATGTCACATGACATCAGTGTCTGAGGTGCAATCGGGTGGTTAACTATGCAAGTCTCAGAGTGAACAATTAGTTTGTCAGTCACGGCTAATAGTTGTTTGCCACATTTCAAAGAAGTGTTTTATGGCTGTTCTTGCAAGTTAATCTAATGCACAGTTAAATTACAGTGTTTTATGGGGTAAGATGAATTACAATTGATGTGGAAAGTATACTGTAAACCATATGCAAGCTGATCGAATAGGACAATAATACAATTCACTAGAAGCTGTAAATACTGATGATTTAGCTCTTGCCATTCCTGATTAAGCCTTCTTGTTACTTCACAGGACATTACGGGACACTTTGAACACATGTCAGTAATTAAAATACAGTTTATATCTGGACATTAAGGCTGTGTACCCGCACTGGTCCGTGTCTATGGTGGCACCTTGTGACTTACCAGATTCGTTTTTCTTCTCCAGAGGCCAGACCCCGGCTGAGTCTGACTACCAGCTACTGGAAATCACGCGACGGCTAGAGATGTATGGCGTGCGTCTCCATCCAGCCAAAGACCGGGAGGGCTGCAGGCTGAGCCTGGCTGTCGCCCACACGGGAATCCTGGTCTTTCAGGTGACTGGCAGACTCTTCTGGTCTGTCACTAGGGTACAAGGTTTGAGGATTGGCTAGTATTTCTTAACTGGCCAGTTGGATTCTCAACCTTTTGCCCTGCTCTTCTTATGGGAAGTGCTTGTTCCCAGTTAAAATGGTAATTTTGATGTAGCCCAGTTTTATGATGGATAGTTTGTTTTTCGAAGAAGCTTTCCCTTATACATCCCTAGCTGAATGTTGAGAGTATATGTCCAAAATAAACATATGTTCAGTTTTGGGACTTACAGTAATATATTACCCAGAATATACAGTGATGTCCTTTTGCCCAATGGCAGGAGAGGCTCCATTTCTGGTAGTTTCAGAGAAAAAGCCTCCTCATTAAAAACACCACAAGCAGACAGTGAAAAGCTATTTTTCCTTGTTTATAGATTTTCCCCAGTGGGATTGGCTTTTTTTTCCCTTTTTTGTGTGTTGCTGAAATTGAAGGAACATTTATCATTGTGCTGAATGAGCCATCAGACTGAGAGTTGCCCCCCCCCATGTGTTTTCTGAAGGGGCATACGAAGATAAACGCCTTCAACTGGTCAAAGGTCCGAAAACTGAGTTTCAAAAGGAAGAGATTTCTCATCAAACTCAGACCGGACCCAAATGTGAGTGCCGCTTTTATAGTGACCCCTGTCTCAGACGAATGTTCTGCGTTGTGTTACAATGATAATGGATGATGATGATGAGGATGAAGACGAAGAACATCTTCGGTTCAGTTGTTACAACTGTAGAGACTGATGTCAGGTGTTTTAATAATAGGAAGACTCTCAGAATAATTCAGCTATAAATTGTATAACAATCATTGTGTGTGTGTGTATGGTTGAACATAAGATGACCATGTAAATAACATTCTTTTATTTGCGGTAGGAGTTTAAACTGAGATTTTAACCTAGAGAACCTTGCAGCAGATTGTCAATCTGCGGTCATATATTTTAATAATAAAGTAGTCATATTTCATCCCCTCCTCCTTGTTGTGGACACCAGCTACTCTAAATTTTCCCATTTTACCTTCATTCAGCAACATGTTCAAACCTGCTTGTGCTGTCTGTAGCAGTCTGTATGGCTGACCTGCTACTGTGTGACTGCCCCCTGCTGCAGAGTGCATGCCAGGACACCCTGGAGTTCCTCATGGTCAGCCGGGACCACTGTAAGGTCTTCTGGAAGATATGTGTGGAGTACCATGCCTTCTTCAGGCTCTTTGAGGAGCCCAAGCCCAAACCCAAACCTGTGCTCTTCACCAGGGGGTCCTCCTTCAGGTTCAGGTAGAGTCCGATGATGGTACAGACACCGGGACAGATTTTTTAGTACTTCATCACAGTGTTTCCCAATCCGGTCCTCGTGGACCCACAGTCGGTCCATGTTTTTGCTCCCTCTGAGCTCCCTGCCAGACAGTCCACATTTTTGCCCCCTCCCAGCTTCCAGTAGGGAGTAGGGAGCTGGCGGGGAGCAAAAACATGAGCCGACTGTGGGTCCACGAGGACCAGATTACAAAACACTGCTCGTTGGTTACGGAGATCATGATTTACTAAATGGGTATCGCTGAAGTAACTATGAGGTAGGATTTAAAGTAACGTTCCACAACATGTCTTACACATTTCTTTTCTCATGTTCTGTCACCTCCTTCTTCTCTCCATCACTGTCTTGTCCTCTCCACGTCTTCCATCTGTACTTCCATTCAGCGGCCGGACACAGAAACAGGTGATTGATTACGTCAAGGATTCGGAATTCAAAAAGATCCCTTTTGAGAGGTAGGACTTTGGGTGTTTTGGGGTTGAGTTTCTCTTAGGGCTTTGCAGGGTGTCTACAGTCCACCTCTAGCCTGCAGGATCCAGACGTCGCCACAGAACCCGAGGAGGCTGTTTGATGAAGCGTGTGTGTCCTGGGATGGAGCACCATCACCGACCTCCCATGCCGCTTCTGTCTTCCAGGAAGCACAGTAAGATCCAGTCCAGCAGCAGCCCATCTCTCCTGCCCTCCCTGCGGCGCTCGGACGTCCCCACAGAGGTCAGTCGCGCTTCCAGCTCTGCTCCCACCCCACATTTTAGCCGAGGGAGCCTTGCCGCTGAATGACTCAGTGTGGTCTACAAGCTTATGTTTAATTCAGCTGCTGAAAGCAGGTCAGTAAATTTAGGCAGACCTCAAACACCTTCCACAGTGTGTATATTTATCCGCTTATGTAATGATCAGTCCTTAGTAAGCACAAGTCTGATTACTCCTCTTTTTTATTTAACGTTATTGAGTTATTTTATGAAGTACACTGTCAGAAAAAAGAGTACCATTTTGTACCCTTGTCGCTGGGGCTGTACCCTCAAGGGCCTGCAGGTAAATGTAGCTTTTAAGTTACAGAAATGTACCATGAGGAACATTTTTTACCAAGATCAATGCTTTTTGTACTTTGGGTATGTTCATAAGAATATATTTCTGTACCTTAAGTTAGACTAAAAGGTACATTTACCTACAGCTAGCATACAATTGGCAGACACTTGGGTACAGCCCCAGTAACAAGCAAAGGTACAAATTGGTAGTGTCTTTTTTTTTTTCTTCTGACAGTGTTGGGGAAGGTGACTCTTGCTTCTTTTGGGAGCCTGTTGAGGTGGCCGCCATCCTCGTTGATCATTGGTAGCCTGAACTTCTGACTTTACTCCCCAGAGCACCAGCAGCACCTCTGGGATCAAGACCGAGTCCTCGAGCCAGCACAACTGGAGCTGGGCGGAACAACAGGGGAGCAGCCCCTCTACCCAGCACAATGGGGGAGGATGCGAGGCTCGGGTCGGCCCCGGGGCGGAGGAGGGGCGGGGCCAGGGGACCCCCGCTAGGCAGACGGCGGAGCAGCTGAGCACAGGTCCAGCATCCCGAGCCGCCAAGGGCAGCAGCTCCTCTATCCCATATATCGACTGCAGTGACATAGATAGCGAGTACGACCTGGCCAAGTGCCACGTCTCACGCTCCCGTTCCCGCGGTAACGACACTCAGGAGGATGAGCCGGCGTTCTGGGGAGGCGGGGTTAACGGCGCATACCACCACGAGCGCGAGCTGCGCCTGGCCAAGATCCGGTACCGGGCCAGTCCGTGCCGAGACTCTGACGACGAGTCGCTGGACGCGTTGCCCTCAGGCCGCACCCCCCTCCGTGCGCCCCTCCACAGCACCCTGCGAAGCCCCCTCGTGCCTCGCCGAGTCCTGGCGGGCAGCAAAAGTGCCACCTCCAGCCCGCTGGTGAGCGCTTTTCACCGCACCGGGTCACTCGGTCACGAGCCCAATGGGCACGTGGGGCGCCGGAGTGACACCAGCCGGGTCTTTGGCACGCGGCCAGGGCAGCGTGACAGAGGGGCTCTTTACGGCAGTCACTCCCCCCTCGCCTTGCGCACGCCGGCCCCAAACAAGCTGCGAAACGGGCATAACCGCTCCGAGACTGACCCCTCGGTCCTCAGCTGCGGTGGGGAGACACCGGGCCGCCAGGCGCTCCGCGCCCTCACCGAGCGCCGCCTGGTAGCCAATGGCCTGTGCCCCCCCGGCCAACCCAAACAGAGCCCCGCACGCCGACTTTACGGCCGAGCAGCCCTCGATCACGTGGGAGGGGCCCAGATGATGGACGGCTCCACCAGCAGCGGCACCGAGTCCAGCGACTCTGAGTCGGAGGCGGGCATCTCCGCGGGCCACCCGCTCATGTACGGCAACCCCATTGCCGTGGGCAATGCATCGCCGATGCCCGGTAGTAAATTCTCCTTTGGCAGCCTGCTGGATGAGGAGGTGGAGGACGACGCCGGCTTTAACTTTAGCGACGAGGATGGATCGCGGGTCCTGAGCTGTTAGGATGCCGGGTTTCGCTCATTTCCACTTGGTCTTCGCCTCTGGTGACTGTGCTGAGCCACCGCGAGGTGTTTTCTGTCGCATAAGTGTTGATGTTCCCTAAGTCTTTAAAGAGCTTTTCCCATGGGAAAGATATACTGGTTTAGAGATGAGTAGGGATTATGTTTAAATGCATCCCTCTCCCTTTGCGTGCAAAGTCAACTTTGCCCAGTCGGGGGAGGAGCCAGGCGGACTCGAAACGAGGTCACTCTTCGCTGTTTTGTCAGACCTGAATGGTTTTTTTTTGTCCACTGGGGTTTGGGAAGCATCTTTGTGCCAAGCGGCAGGTTTAGATGGGAGCTGCTGACTTTGTGTCCAGTCTGGACTGAAGCCTAACGAAGCACTTTGTTCTCTCTCGCTCTCCATAAAAACCCTGGTGCAGTTGACGTGCAAAGTTGACCGCAGCAGATCAGGGATTTCGGTTCACTGCAAACCCTAGCTAACCGATATCTAATGATAACTAAATTTCAGAATGAGCGTTTAATCATTTTAGATTTCCCACGACCCTCACCTGGACAAGTGGATTGAAGATTAAAATGGACAAAAACCTTGAGTGCAAAATGATTATTTTCCACAAGAGGATGTATAACAATCTTTGAAATATGAATTCAGTGTTCAGTCAGATGCCTTCACGCGTATTAATGGTAGGATTCAAAATGTAATTGTTTTATTTACATTTTTTCTTTTCCTAATAGAAGTCTTGATTTCACACTTGAAAGATTTTTAATAAAGGTTTCCAGTCTCGTGCAGTAGGTTAGTTGGAAGGAGGTTCTCTTACTCTTAGATGTCGAGTAGATTAGTTTACACAAGTGTAGTATTGTTTACCCGTGACATTGAATGTGTTCATCATAGCCTTAGATGCGTTTCCCTGGTGCGGTTTGTGGTCATCTCGTTGTGTGTGCATGCATGCGTGCGTGCGTGCGTGTGTGTGTGTGTGTGTGCGTGCACGTCTGTGTGGCCGCGTTTCTGGTTCATGCGCAGCTGTGCTGTGCTTGTTGGGCTCAGAAGGCTGATCTACCTTTATCAGAATAACCCCCCCCCCAACCCATGTAGTCCCCCAGCTCTCCTGCCAGTCAGATGCCCTTATGGGACTCGGCTGTAGTGGCAGGTTGTGAGATGCTACGCTGTAGGTGGGTCTTATTTTGGTTCAGATGAGCATGTGACCCAACCACAAAGAGCCGTGAACCACACTGTAATGCATATTGGGTTAGGGCCAGTGACTGTCGTTACCGCTGGGAACAGTGGTGTACCTTAAGGCTGTAAACCGCTGTCTTCTCTGGACCATGGCTTGGAAGAAACGTCCCTCGGCTTACCGTGACGGCTGTATCCATGTCGCCTCGCTGCTCACCCTCCCTGGGCATGTTCCCCATGCCCTCCGCTTGTGCAGCTGAGGTGCCGACCTCCACAAGCTCCTGCCCAGCCCTGTGACACTCTCACTACCCAGCATGCACTGCTGCCCAGCCTCTCCCTGAACCGTTTACTTCCTTCTCTTTTTACAAATTCAAGATCTATGGAGCTTCATACCCATTATTGTCATCTGTTTGTAATGTATGACCTGACTATCCTATCTGACTCTGTTTATAACACAACGCTTGTTTCCTTTTAAATACCAAAAGACAGCTCTTTGTCAAATGTAAACACTCTCCTGTCAGCATGTCCCTGTTGGAAAGAGATCGTCCACCACTTCTGCTTCTCTTCTTTTGCTGTTCTGCGGTGGCTAACCTACCTTTCCGTGGGGGTGGGGGTGGGGGTGGCATTGCCAGCCAGGGTTCCCTTTGAACGCAGTGATCCCGTTAACTTCAGAGTTAGCTTCAGGATGCCGTAACGATTATCTAGCAGGGGCTGCATGTTTGTGTAAGAAACGTCCATATTTATTCAATCGTTATGTATATCTCACTCACTTTGCTGTGATTTTTTAAATATTATTTATACAGCTCCCAAATTTTGTACTGTACTACTTACAAATGTTAAATGACCCACAAATGTAAAGATTCGCATAAATTTTTGGTTTGCTCTTCTGATGATTATTTCATCTGTATTGGGATTCAAGATGTCTGTGAATGGTCTACAGTGGATTTTACTTTCTATGTTTTATTTCTGCAAAATGAAGAATTTGCTGTAGGTGGATCTCTTGTACTCTGCTAAGAAGGTTGAGTCAGTGTTTCTCAGGCTACGCTGTGGAGGTTTAGGCAGAGAGCGAGGGTCACCTTGGTTACTGGATCACTGTGGTTATAAAGAGACACTGAGCACTGACTGTTGGCTTTTCATGGGCTGATATGCTGCATGTAGCTGACGTACTGCTTATGGGACCACCGGTTATTGACCTGGAGCGGTGGGGGGGGGGGTCTGAAAACCGGATTGACACAGTACGGCAATGCTGTGCCAATTCCACCCATGTTCAGCCAGCCAGACAGTCTATGTATATCGAACCCCCCACCCATTAAGGGTAGAATGCATGGGCACTTTTGCACAGGGGGGTACCACCATCCCAACACTCTGGCATGTCCCTGGAGAGTGAACTCCCCCCCCCACCCTACTACCACCCCTGCTCACTGGCATGGCGTGTGTCCTGCAGTGTCCCCCACTGCGTGCCCGCTGGCACACTTTCCGCCCCATTCAGTCCTCCCACAAGCAGCACTTTTAGTAAGTCTCACTGCAAGACTCGCAGGTTTTTTTTTTTTTTTTTTTTTTTAAACTAAAACGTTTTCTAAAGCATGTTTCATATTAGCATTAACGTTTGTAAGCTTATTTTGTACCGAGCTTTTTTCCTTGAGCCAAGGTTGTCTCTTCAGTCCTTTTTGTACTATGCTGTTAGTGTGTATTTATTGCAGCCTTGCGTTTTTCTGAACGCTCTGTCACGGCCGCAGTTGGCAGAGAGACCTGCTGAACGTGCTGCTTCTCACTGTCCCAAAACCAGAGCCCAGAACGCGGGGCGGACTGTATGTAATGACGGCCCGGCGATACCCTGAACTGCCCTCTGTCCTCGACCAGCCCCGCCTCCTCTCCCCATAAAAGGCCGTTGAGTTGGCACAGGCCAAGGCAGTTTTCATGACTGTCAGTTGGACTTTATGTTAAGACTTGGCGGGGGGGCTAATTCTACACACTGTAACACCCCCCTTACATTTCCTAACTTCTGAAAGACTTCTGTTGAAAACTAGGCCCCATTATGTACTTGCGACTGTAATACTTTTGTATATTGTAGCTTTGTATTGGTGTTCCTCTTGGCACGTACTGCATTCTGTTACTGTCTGATTTTCTATTTTCTATACTTTAACATTGTATAGGGTTGTGCACTAGTGTCAATAAAGTTGACCTTTGTGAAGTGGGAGTCCAGAATCTTCTTTAAAGACCCCCAACGATGTCTTGTGATCGTCCTAGATGCTAGAGTTATCCCTGCCCTTCTGTCTGTGGTGGTGTTAGTAGAACATTCTTAGTTTTGTGTCGTGTGTCTCCCATTTATGCATTGGTGCTCGTGGGGGTGTGTCTGTGTGGCATGCGTGCTGGCCGTTTCACACCATCCCATCGTCACTCCTCTTCTTCCATCACGTAGCCAGTTTCCCACCCCGTGTCGTAGATGGCTAGAGGTTGCAGGTTAATCGCTGTCTTTTTGAAGCCAGCCTAGCGCGCTCAGTGGACAGAGAATCCGTGTCGGGCAAGTATGCCGTCCAGAACCGTAGCAAATGTAGTCATGATGTAGTTGAATTAGGTAAGTCATTCTGTTTGCCGATTTTTGTTTTCTTGACCTCTTTAGACTGAAAGGGGCTGAAATATGTTGACCTATCAGACCCTTGAAGCCAAATTCATACAATTGGAGATTTTGAGGTCATCACATGCCTCGAGCAAATTATTGTAGTTAGCTGTAGCCACAGACCATTTGATGCCCTGTTTGATGTTCCTTCTACCTATTTGCATACACCCAAGCCTTAGACGTAAGAAGTACTGTGAATACAAAAAGCATTTCCCACTTACTGTCCTTTTACATTCTCTTTCAGGAAGAGCATCCAACAGCCCGCGCCTGTCAGACTCCTCGGGGGCGTCCCAGGGTCTGCTCAATGGGCAGAAGCAGACACTGACCCCAGGCCAAAGCCCTGATGGCCGGCAGCCTTCCCCACTCACCAGCCCTCTGCTCAATGATGCCGGTTGCCTCCGGACCGACGACGAGGACGAGGTTCGGAGGAAGGTTTGTGGCCCAAATGGCCGTGGCTTGTAAACAAGTTGGAGTGGGATCGATTGGGTGCTGGCAGCTTCTTTGGTAGTCAGCCAGAGATCCTCTGTGTGTACTGAACTTGACATGTCTTTTAGTTTCCTCCATTGCATCTTCGATTTCAATCAGTGCTCACTGTTGCAGAGGTTCCCCACCGACAAAGCCTACTTCATTGCCAAGGAGTTGTTGACAACAGAGAGGACATATCTCAAGGACCTGGAAGTTATTACTGTGGTAAGTCTGTAGTGATCCAATTCTGCTTACAGTTTGGTGGAAATGCCTTTGCCACAGGCCATATTGAATGTCACGGATCTCTTGAGGGATTGCAATGAGTCAGATTTAGGTGAGACAAAACATTGGTAAAACGTTGGTTAGCTTCCCCCACTGATCCCTCCTCTCAACGATGACTGTTGGAAGAAACCACATTTTGCTATTAACTGTCAATTAACAGCTGTTAGCACAGCTATCTCCTTCTCTATGGTTTCCAAGACTATACTCAACGGAGAGCATGGCACCTCAACTCTCCATGTTAGTGGGTATGAATCAGATCCCTTTTAATAATATTAATAATTAATCTGTTATTGGCTATTTGCACAAATACAAATGCGGGTGCATCGGAATTTGTATATTTGTCCTCATTCCGCCCTCCATAGCTTAGGGGTCACAGTGCAGGGTCAGCCATTGTGCGGCGATGCTGGAGCTGGGGGGTTAAGGGCCTTGAGACTTAACTGAGCCACTCACTGCCCCCACTCACCTATTCTGTCAGCTTTGCATGACTTCCTCGTGCTTGTGTGCTGCCGCACTTGAAAATGGCTTTACAGTCTGACATTCGTCTTGGCAGAGAGTGTCTTGCTTGGTATGTCGCTGTTTATGCACAGAAGTCCTTTCATTTTCTCTTTGAAGAGTCATTGAAATATACCTCCTGTCAGAGGTTTCCCCACTTTACTTTGTAGGAAGGGCAGCAAGGAGAACGGTGGTGAAGTAGGCCTACATGAACACATCAACTGGTTCCTGGAGCAAGGCCTCCAACCTAAATCACGAACGTACCTAGCTATGTAAATGGGCAAAATTGTAAGCAGCAGCAAATGTAAATTTGTGCCTTATTATTAACAAACGCTGCTGGTGCTGTTCAGCATACTGGGTAGACAGCTGTGGTTTTCTGATGTACCGATACTGTTACCGTGGTGCTAGGCTCTATCTTTGACATCTGCTTCTACATTTTTTCACTTTGTGGCCCTTTTCTCTCAGTCCTTCCAGAACTCTGTGGCAAATGACGAGGCCATGCCTGACTCTCTTAGGAACATGGTTGTCTCCAACTTCGACCCCCTCTACAAGTTCCACACGGGGTTTTTGAGGGAGGTGGAGCAGAGGCTGGCACTCTGGTGAGTTGAAGAACCTTGCAATGTTTTCTTGCTAAGTGACTATTGATGTTTTTTTATCAGATTGTTACATTTGTCTGGCCAATTTATTTTTAGGAGATAACATTTTTCCAACATACATGGATTAAAGTGAAATGCTTAGAACAGGGGTCTCCAACTCCGGTCCTGGAGAGCTACCGTCCAGTAGGTTTTCTATCATACCTGGCTTCTGATGAGCCACACCTGTTCTCAGGTAAATACCAGAAACAGGTGTGGCTCATCAGAAGCCAAGTGGGACAGAAAACCTACTGGATAGTAGCTCTCCAGGACTGGAGTTGGAGACCCCTGGCTTAGAATATAAATGCTTCAGGATTTCTTCAGAATTAATAGTAGTAAAACCATAATTTTGGTTTTATTACATTTTTTCCCCCAAAACTTGAGTTTGTGCCAAATATTGCGGAATAAGCTGGCAAGATTTCTGTATATGCCTTGTTCATCTGTGTTCATAAACTTCTTCATAGTGGACCTATTATCTCTCACTATCGATCTGTAAACCTGCCTTGTGGCGACTTCCGTGTGTAGCTCAGGCAGACAGTTGGAGAGGATCCAACAGGAAATTGCATGCCTTAACATGGCTTTGAGAGTGATGGTTTCTATGGTAATGGCTGAGCAGTGACAATGGGTCACCCCTCCCACCCTCCATTTGTATGGACCGTCACATGGGAATCTGCTTCCATCAGCTGAGTGGTTGATAACGCCTAGCTCTGCTCAAAGAAACTGACCAGGAGAGTAGTTGTTGTTAGAATCAATCTTGGGAAAAATAAGCTTACAAAAGGAATATTATAATGTTGGAATGTCTACTAAAAGATTAAACAGATTGTTAAATTAAAATTTAAATATCAGTGGTTTGAAGCATGCTGGAGAAGCTGCCTTAAGTCCCCCCCAAAGGTGTTACATTCTGGATGTCTCTTCACTGCATTTGATCTACATTAAGTTGGACAGCCTCACGCCATGTGTCGTAATGAGTCTCGCCTTAGGAATTTGAGAAAGACCTTAAGCGTGGATCATCTTCATTCACTTCCTTGTTAGGGCTTCCATGGATACTCCTGGCTTCCCTCTGCTGGTTGGTACATAAAATTGCAGAATATATATAATGTAAACCATAGACTTGGAGTGACCAATATTATCCAGAAAGGACTGTTGGGTATGCGGGTTTTTGCTGCAACTCGATTACTAATTAGAGGACTGATTGGCTGAAGAGTCCTCACACCTGGGTTTGAACAGTGACCTAAAGGTTATCCCACAAACCTGCACACACACTGGCCCTTTGAGGGTGATTGCCCACCCCTGCCATAGACTATGCTGTGTGCCCATATGTATGACTATGCTGAGGTTGATGTGTTCTGCACAGGGAGGGCCGCTCCAACGCCCACATTAAAGGGGGCTACCAGCGGATTGGAGATGTCATGCTGAAGAACATCCAGGGCTTAAAGGTAAGGAACCTTTGCCACAATGCTGTTCACTGCCCCACCGCATTGTCGACACCCACAGCTTGAACCAGGGCTGAGTGCTGAAGCTGTATTGCTGGGTATTTGGTGGTGAATGATTCAGTGATTTGGTTCAGAACAAGTAGGATTTTCCAGGAAGTGCAATTCCCTGAAGCTCATTCATACAACAGGAGAGGTTCTCACAGTCTTAGCAGTCACTGGTATTTTCACCAAACCAAAATGGTGGTTTCAAATGACATATAGTCAGCATTTGTTAAAGATTATATTCTTTGAGTTCCAACAAATACTGAAAGACAAGGCATGGTGGGCAGTGTGCATTTCAGTGAGTTGGACACCTGTGTCCAGAAGGTCATTAACTTGGTTCCTGTAGCCGGCAGGCTAATAATATCACCATTGAGCACTTGAGAAAGGACCTTAGACCATGTAGCACTGTTAATACTATGCTGGTGTTCTCTTGCTGCCCTGTTATAAATCTTCCACATGCCCTGTTATTGAAGCCCTGTGTGTTTTACGGGGAGCATAGGATCATTAAAGAATTTGTAGGAGGAAGGCGGAGCTGTTTAGGATCATGGCTGCCTGATTGGTCCTTTGGCATTTAGACGGGCTGCATGCTGGGTCAGAAGTAACAGATGGAATGGGGTGGGGGGTATTATTTGGCTAATTAAGAACCCCCTCCCTTCATACTTCCCCCTAAACCAGCGGTTCACGTTTGAAGCCTTTTTAATCACTCTAATCGTTCTGCTCATTAATGAGCAGGGTCCAACAGGAAGTAGTTACATGGGACCCACTGAATTATGCCATGTGACCCAGGCAGGGGTCTGGCAGCCAATCATCTGTGTGTCTGGACTTTTTCATGCGTAGACCAACTGATCTCCTTTGGAGCACCACAGGTGCATTATGGGAATGGACTATGTCAGAAATTTGACTGTAAACCTTACCGTGATTTAAGTGGATGACCGTCCAACATAAGTAAGTGATGAATCACCGATTTTTAAACTAGAGCAGTAATTCCAACATGGCTGCCCACCTCCTGTAGACACACACCTCTTTGTCAAAGTGGGACCGATAAGTGGATCATTATCCCTTTGCTTTGCGCCATTGGTGAAGGTGCCGCACGTGGCCGCCGGTGTGTAACGCGGCCTCCCCGTTCCCGCAGCAGCTCTCGGCCCACTTGCAGAGGCACTCGGAGGTGCTGCTGGAGCTGGAGACGGCGTGCCGCGCCTCACGGCACCTGGAGGCCCTCTGCCGGGACTTTGAGCTGCAGAAGGCCTGCTACCTGCCTCTCAACGTCTTCCTGCTGAGGCCGCTGCACCGCCTCATGCACTACAAGCAGATCCTGGAGCGGCTCTGCAAGCACTACCCCCCAACGCACGAAGACTTCCGGGACTCACGAGGTAGGCGCCCGGGTGTCTCTCTTTTTCTTATTTATATTGTCCAGTCACTCGCGCCCCCCCCCAGCATCAGCATCAGGACCATTGAGTGACCAGTGAGCGGTCCTGTCAATTGCAGGACTGATATGTATGGTGGTGGGCAGCTCAGGAGGTTATGGTGTTCGCCCTGGGATCAGAAGGTTGTCAATTCAAATCCCATGGTCTGCAGAATGGTTTCACCATTGAGCCCTTGTGCAAGACCTTTAGCCCCACACTGTTAGAAAAAATGTATCAATTTGTACCTTTGAGGGTATAATTACTTGTCACTGGGGCTGTACCCTCAAGGGTCTGTCAGATGTATCCTAGCTGTAGGTACATGTACTTTTCAGTGTAATTTAAGGTACAGAAATAGACTCTGAGGAACATTTTTGTACCATTGGGGGTATATTGTTGTTTGTACCTTGGGGAATTACACTGTACAAATGTGTACCCAGTTAACAGGGCTGTACCAGTGTGATTCACCAGGGTTTGCCTGATCCCTCATAAACATCTGCCAAACACATCCTAATGCCTTTACGTCACATTCTAGGTCAGTCCTGTTTTTGTACACGCTAAGAAATGCAATTCAGATGTCAAAATCTGGTACGATTTCAGGCGCTTGAGCATGCCGTTTTTAGTTTTTAGTGAACCCATGCAGATTTTCCAGTGTCTGTTAGAAGTGACCTATCTGTCTGATTCATATTACGGGAACCAGTCATTGAGCAGAATGGCGTTGATTTACTGTGGTGTAGCAGTACCGTGGGAACGTTGAAACAGAGCGATGGAACTGCAGTGAGAGCCAAGTTTTTTTAGAAGGACGAAGCCCAGTGTTTGGGTTGTGAAGCTGGTGTGACCACATGGGCTGATTCCTCCCAACGCATGTTCGCTCTCCAGCTGCGCTAGCGGACATATCGGAGATGGTGGCCCAACTCCATGGCACCATGATCAAGATGGAGAACTTCCAGAAGCTGCTGGAACTCAGGAAGGACTTAGTGGGTATCGACAATCTGGCCGCTCCAGGACGGGTAAGCTTTGTCTGCGGATCGCCCCCCCCCAGTGACCTCCAGGTCATATCCTAGTTGAAGCAATAATGGCTGCGTTTTTTTTTTTCTCTTATGAACAAATGGTGACTTTATTGTAAATTTCGGGCATTTGTTTGTTGTTCCTGCAGGAGTTCATCAGGTTAGGCTGTTTGAGCAAGCTGTCTGGGAAGGGTCTGCAGCAGCGAATGTTTTTCCTGGTAATTCCTGTTTTCCTGGATTTAACTGTAGCCATGGGCGAAATGGGGGAGTGTGATTGGGGGTGTCGTGGTTCAGCGTCAGTCGCTTCCTGATTTGACTCAAATGAGACCTGAGTGGATCCCAGAAGTTATTGATCAGGTAAAATAATCCCAGCCATGGCTTTTGAAGCTTTGCCCTGCCCATAACCAAGCTGGACGAGGCAGGAACCGCTTCGTTTGGCATTAATGCTTTTTGTTTCACGTCGTTTGCGACTTGTAACACGGCTAAAATTAAAGGGGGGAGAATTGAATTCCAGGATGGTCCCGGAAAATTCTGGGACAGCCTCGCAGAGCGCCAGTCCCCTGGGTCTGCGTGCACTGAACTCAGTTGGCGCTGTGACATTTGTTAAATGGGTTCTTATATTCTAATTAATAAGGTGCCTGCTGCTTAATATCGGCACTTAGTGGATGGAATGCTGACAGGTTAAGGTTGTTTAAGGTGGCCACATGTGAGCTCCTAGAGAATTCACCTTAGGATGCAGGGGCGGGATTCCACTTCCTCTTAAGATGATTAAAATCCCGGCGGCCGTTTCTTGCCCTGTGCTCTGGGGTGCGTGTGAGTAAAAGGCGTCTTTCTTCCCGGTGACAGTTCAGTGACATCCTGCTGTATACCAGCCGAGGGACGACCACCTCCAATCAGTTCAGGGTGAACGGTCAGCTGCCCCTTTACGGCATGACGGTGAGCCTGGGGCCGTGGGGGATGGGCCACAGGAAAGCGACTCGCACCCGAGACCAAGCCTGCTGCCGTTATATCTTATTACACTTTAAACTCAAAAAGAAAGAGGCTGTAAAAGGGGTTAATAAGACTAAGCTGAATATTAGAGCAGCTGTTAAGTAACCTAACAGGATAATGAGAGTGTGGGGCTGCATGTTTAAGTCTCTCTGTGCAGCTACTAATTAAAGCAGCATTAGGAAAACAGAAGCTTTGTTTTCACAGCCCAGTCGCAGTGAATGCGCTCGCAATTACATTACAGCACCGCTGCTCACATCACTGTCCCCATCCAATCGGCACTGTCGTTTACCTATGTCCCCCCAGATCACCGAGAGCGAGGATGAATGGGGCGTGCCTCACTCCTTCACATTGTTCGGACAGCGCCACACGGTGGTGGTGGCTGCGAGGTAAACCCCCCCCCCTTTGTTACCACAAAAATCCATCAATTACCTGCACTACTTCATGAAACGTTTAAGTAGCATGGGTGAGAATTCATGTGTGCCCTCTAGTGGCCATTTCCTAACATGCACCTCATTTAAGCTTTCAAAGTTGAATTCAGTTTCATCGTTTGCTCCAATTATTGAATCTGTTACCATTTTGGCATGAACATAAGGCTGTTTTTTCCCCAAAAAATTACGTCTAAAAAACACATTGTTTGACATTCAAGGACTATAATATAAATGTCAATATAAATCTGTATGTGCCAAGTCTAAGGTAACCCCATGAATTCATGGAATCAAACCTTTGGATTTTGTTTCACACAATCCTCTTTCAGCTCCGCGTCAGAGATGGAGAAGTGGATGGAGGACATCAGGATGGCCGTTGACCTTGCCGAGAAGAGCAGCAGCCTTTCCTCAGAACTGCTGGCCAGCAGCCTCGGCAACAAGAGTAAGTTGTCCCGGTTTGCTGCGGGCCACGGTGGTGCCTGCGACGGGCATGCGATGGGCAGACCTTCCTTTCCACTTTCCTCCCTGTTCCACAGCTTAGCTGCTTCAGTATCATATGATCGCATTTCAGTTGCAATTTAATTCTAACAAGTTTTGTGAACTCCCTCTAAGTGGCAGGAAGTATACAAATTATTACATTCTCACCTCACCCCTTCACTTCCTGTGTCACGGTTAGCAAACTGTTTAAAGGGGAGAGAGATTGGGGACCTGCTTGAATTTCAGGACGACCGGCCGGCCTGTTTGACGGTCCACGCTCCCAAGTTCTGTACGGGGAAAAACCTGTGTCACGGCAAAGCTCGGCCGCCTCCGTGCCAAACCGGGCACTGCCACAAGGCCCGAGGTCCACCTGAGCTGCTCGGGCCTGCTGCCATCCTTGTGTGCGGAGATGAGCTAGTGACCCGTTTCACTAAATTTCCCAGAATCCCCTGAGGACTCGGCCCTGGAGCAGGAGTCTGAGGATGACCTGAGTGCCTCCCGTACCTCCCTGGAGAGACAGGCGCCCAACCGTGGCAACACCACGGTGCATGTTTGCTGGCACCGCAACACCAGCGTGTCCATGGTGGACTTCAGTGTTGCTGTGGAGGTACCTGCCCCGGCACGACACCCCCGCTTCGTCCGTGTGTCTGTGTCTGTTGCTCTCAAATCGGAGTCTCTGTCAAGCTCACTAGTGTTGTGTCGTCTTCCTTCTTGCCACACGTTCCTGCTCATGGGACGTGAATCCCAGCTGATCCCCGGAAGTCCGTCATGCTGCACTGTTCCTCCTCAGGCCTTCTGATGACTTGCTTTCCCATTTCTGTGTCGAACGCTGCTTCCAGTCTTTCACACTAGTGAATATTAACACCTTAGACCCGTGTTTCCCAATCCGGTCGTCGGGGGCCCGTAGTTGGTCCATATTTCTGCTCCTCCCAGTTCCAGGTAGTAAAAATGTGGACTGTCTCTGGGTCCCCAGGGTCTGAATTGGGAAGCACTGCCTTAGTCTTGCACTATGGCTGTCTGTGCTTTAGCATTGGAATCCATGGTTGTGCCACGTGGACTGACTTTGTTGTTTGTGATTACGCCCCCATTCTTGTGGGCATCTCCATTGCCCAGCCTTTCTGGATGATCCCTCACCCCTCACATAAAATCCATCCTTTAAAATCAAATCACCCCTCGCTTCAGAAGCAGAATGTTGTAAGTTATTGGGAGAAAACATGGGCATTGTTAGTTCCGATCACTCGGGGCTATAGCACCAAGAATTGTAACCCTTATAGCCCCGAGTATTTTACCCCCGATGCTAGTCTTCCTTCAAAGAAAAAAATAGCCCGTGGTGAATTTGATTTAGCTCCTGATTCTTTTTCAATAGCTAGAAATGCCCCTGGGAGGAAATAAAGCTTTAAAATGATGGTGGGTTAGAAGGTGGAGCTCTAGGGGGCCGCCTCTGTTGCCTGAGGTGCTGGCCGGCTCTGCTCCGCCCACATTGTTGACATTATTAAAGGTTGAGTTAATGCAGCCATTGATTGACTGCACACAGTAATCCCCAGTTGTGGGTTTAAAAAGGTCATTTTCATTCCCATCTGTAACACTTGTGTTTTAAGTGCAAAGGGCATAATTGTTTACAGGGTAACTAAGGCTGGTGCTAACAGGGGTGGGAGAACTGAAGTGTAAAATGAGCATCACTCCTAACATGTCCTGTTAATTATTCTTAAAAGCACCAGTCTTGCTGGGTGGTACAGGAAGCCCTTTCAGCTGTTTTAATGGCCCTTCAGCCCTCCGCCCCCCCACCAGGCCCCCCCAAGCAGCTCATCTGTTCGAGTCTGTCTGTATAACCTGCTTATTATATGTTCAAACTATTCAGCCTCTGTCTTTGTCCTCCCTCTCCATCTGTATCTGTCCGTCTGTCGTCCTGACCCCTTCCCTTGTCCCCTGCCTTGTCATGATAGAGGACCCTAGGCCAGTCACTTCCTCACTGGCGCCCCCTTTTGGGGGAGTCGTGCCTTTCTCTCTTGTCTGCTGGCACCAAGTTTACAGCATCTCCTTTAATGACACCTGCAGGAGTACAGAGGTAAAATTGCCAGGCAGATGCCCCCCGGCGATGAGCACCAGCCCCTTGCATGAACTCCTGATTTCATCTCCGGTTCGCGGGGGGGGGGGGCGCGCCCCCCCGCCCGCGCCCCCGCGGGGGGGGCGGCGGGGGGGGGGGGGGGGGGGGGGGGGGGGGGGGGGGGGGGGGGGGGGGGGGGG
>JABFEA020000038.1:20310246-20326522 GCA_019775915.2 Cyphomyrus plagiostoma
GGCCCGTCAGTTTCCCCCCCGCGTTGAGCCCCACCCCCTTGCATTAACCCCGCTTTTCATCTCCGATTCACTCCCCCCCCCCCCCCCCAAACCCTCGACGCGGATCTCGCGCATGCAGGTTTCCAGCATGATTATGAGTTTGGCTGGCTGTGATAATAGCTGTTAATCATGTGAGCCCCCCGGGAGTGAATATGCGTCAGCCAAACCTCAGATGATAAGAATCCCCATCCTGGCATGCAGCCTCTTCACCGATCTGTGTATTTTACACCTTAAATCAAAAAGCTCAGAGCAGCTATTTATCTGTGTTCCTGGGTCCACGACCGACTCTACGAGGTCACTCACAGTGTTAACATCCAGGCCGAAATAAAATCCCAGGCGGAAGCTTGGCCACATAACGCAGATCGACACTACTGTCAGGGTACATGAATTTAGGAGGAAGAAGAGGCTCGATGGAAACAGTGTTTCTGGAATTTACCTCAGATTTATAACAGGGCCTGTCTATAGCAGTGGCGTCCAACGCGTTGGCTGTGAGTTTGCAGTTACCCACAGGGAGCCAATGATTAGCCAGCATAACATCTATTAGAAATCAGGCTTCTTTTTTTGTATGTCATGTATAATCCCAGAGCTCCCAGCTGTTACTGTCGTCACCCCACCCACCCAGATTCCATTCTGTGTAAAAGTAGGTTGGAGACCCCTGGTCTATATTATACCTACAAGACAGTAAAGGCCATCTATGTACTAGGTTCTCACACACACATACACACGCAGGTTTGTAATTATATCTTTGCGGGGACTCTCCATTCATTTATATGGGGGAAACTCTAATCCCAACATTGTGAAACTTAACCTCTAACCAGCCCTAACCTAAACCATAAGTAACCAGACAAAATACGAGACATTTTTAGTTCTTTGATTGCATTCGCAGATCTTTGTGGGGACCTGAAAAATGGTCAAAATGTTTTATCACATCGTGGAGAACAATTGGTTCCCATAATGTAATATAAACATAATCTACACACACACACACACACACACACACACACAGGGTGAAGAAATGTTTAGGGAAGACATTTTACTTCATACCTCCCTTATATAGACGTCTCCTATTTCCTGTTGCTGGCTTATGTGAGTCTGTGCCTGTTCTTTGTTATTCCTTATGACTTTTTCCTCTTCTAATGACAGAATTGATAACTGACAGCTTTGACAGCCCCGATAACTGCCGGATTCATCTTTTTTTTTACTCGTCTCCCGCCCACTAGAACCAGCTGTCAGGCAATTTGCTGAGGAAATTCAAGAACAGCAACGGCTGGCAGAAGCTGTGGGTGGTCTTTACCAACTTCAGCCTGTTCTTCTACAAGACGCACCAGGTGAGGGGAACGCTGTTGAGGTGTGAGCTCATCACAGTGGGAAGGGGTCAGGGGTCACACAGTTTGCTCTCCTGACCTGTGATTGTTTATGGATTAGATAAATGTTTCCTTTAACACTCAAAACAGAGCATTCACTGACAGGAGCATGTGCTCTAATGGTATAGCAAGAATAAATAAATGTATTGGTTTGTGTCAATACTTCCCTGTTTTGTGTCAATACTTCACTGTTGCCCGAGGTCGTAGAATCTAGTGGTGCCTTTTTCCCAAATTGTTTTTATTGTCATATGTTCACGTGTTTTCCGACAGTTTTCCATCAGGGGATGCAGTTCAGAGTCATTAATTGTTACATATGTGAGCAATTGCAGCAGGGTTTTGCTGGGTATAATCCGACCCCTTCTTTCCATAGGATAATTACCCCCTGGCCAGCCTACCCCTGCTGGGCTACTCCGTCACCATCCCCTCCGAGTCAGAGAACATCCACAAGGACTACGTCTTCAAGCTGCATTTCAAATCCCATGTCTACTACTTCCGGTCTGAGAGCGAGTACACGTTTGAGAGGTACTTCATGCTGCCGTCTGAATCGAGATGGCCGCCCTCTCAAAATGTGTTAACAATGTAACAAAAACGTCCAGAAAAGCCCTTTCTCTTCCTGCTCTCGCTATTTTTGCCCGCTGTCTCATTACCTCTTACCGTTTATGCCTCAAATGAAGGGCAAACTTGTTATACGCTGAGAAATGGGTGATTGAGGCAGGCGTGGAGGATATTTTAAGCCCTAATTGACGCTTCCAGTGTGCCCCTCCCCCGCCCCCCGGCAGGGCCAGTGAGCCACCGTGTCTCCTCATCACAGCCTGGAGGAGCAAGCTAATGACAGCCGGTCCTCAGAGACTCAGCCGGTGACACACAAATCGGCCGTTTTAATTAGCCCTCGCCTTTTATTCGTCCCGAGTCTCGAAATGAATTGTGGGAAATTGAAGCCGATAGTTGCAGTTGCATATCTGGAGGAATGAAGACGGGGGGGGAAACCGTCAATGTCCCAATCAGACGACGAAACCGTGACACATTTGACACTCTGGTTTGGTGTCCTTTTAGACTCTCACTTATCAGACTGGCCATAAAAACCCTGGTCTGTCAGAGGTCCAGGCATGTTGGTTTTCAGTCTAACTCTGCTCTTAATAGCTATAGTGATGCCATTATCAAGATATATTTTAAGTTCACCTGTGGCTCCAGGTATAAATCAGATGTAAAAATATTCGCATTCAGCAGCCTCCTGAAACAGACCCCTGCATCAAAGGCTGGCCCCCACCCCTGAAAGAAAAAAAAAACTTCCGGTTCACGGTGAACTTTGATGCGTAGGTGTTTGTTCATGGCTAACACCCTCTCATGTTCAGGCAGGTGTTCTTTAATCTATCCTCAGGAACTTGGGGTCACGATGTGATGGTTCCATGCCTGTGATATACACCAATGCCTTCAGCATGTCTGACTCCCTCTCCGTTCCCCGCAGGTGGATGGAGGTCATCCGCAGCGCCACCACCAGCTCCAGCCGCGGCCATGTAGTGATTCGGAAGGAGCTCCACCCCTATTGATCCAAAGGCCACGCCCACTCACCCTTTTATGGTCAAACCATTCCTTATCCACAACACATCGCACCACTTTGTGGCATCAACTTTATTTCTGTTCTTTGCAGTGTTTGATACTCTTTTTTTTTTTTTTGATACTTTTTATTTAGAAAAGGAAAATGAAGAGTCGTGTGTGTCCCACAGCACTGGTGCTCTTTAAAGGCTGTGCGTACACTGGCTGCCTGTGATATGAGGCTCTTACACTGCCTTTTGTAGGATTGAATTGGATTGAATTTTTTTATACAGTTTTTTAAGATTTTGTGAACCACTTTCTGATTTTTACATGTTTTGCATTTTATTAATTGTTTTTTTTTTTTTAAAATACAGACATTAATTTTAATTATTTTTTTCCAAATGGATAGCTCATTTCAGATGTGGCATAGAGGAAATTTAATTAAAACTCTGCTTGTTATTTTCTTTTGAGAGAAAAGGCTGCTTTTAAAACTGCTTGAGTGAATATCGATTCTTACCAATGTCTTTATACATTTTACTGTGTTACTGGTTGGATTCAGCGCAATGGCTGCTGGGGAGTCTGTGTACGTACTTAAAGGGAATGTGTATGTGTCTGAGAGAGCATATGTAATTAATTACAGAGTAAGATGTCCCAAAAAAACTTCATTATTGAACACAATGCTAGTGAGATGTTACTGTATATTTTAAGAGAATGTTGTCCATTTATATATAAGACATGCTTTTAAGGTCAATGATGTTTTGGGTGGCATTGTTAGTTTTGTGGAAGTATAAAGCAAATTCTATTCCGATTGGGTAAATATTATCAATTATATATTCAAACCCTTAGGTCAGTTGTATATAACACTGTTACTTGTTAATTATGTACACTTTATTACATGCAAATCCTGGAATGGATAGTTTTAACAGAAAATTGTATTAAGTACATTTGCAGAACATTGTGGTCTGGATACTACCACCCATTCAGAGACCAGGCGTTTGTACCATATTACAAGTCCTTCCCCTGATCAAATGAGTGCATACTGAAGTGTTAGTGTAGTGTGGACAGGAACATCAGCTGTAACAGAAGATTAAATGCTTTATTTTCCCTCAGAAAGCTGAGCGCTCTATGGAAATGAAAGCAATAAAACAAAATGTGACATTGTGTTCGTGTGTTGCTTTTGCTATGCTGTTTAAAGTCTTCTGTATATTATTAATTAAAATATACTGTAGTGGTCGCTGGATGACTCTTGACACAGGTATGCGTGCTGCTTTCACTGGTGAGTTCACAACCTGCCCCAACAGAGCCCTTACGATATCTGCACCTTTTTTGAACCTGTGGTGTAGTCTAGTGTTTTAATTGGAATCAGTGTCATTCAGTATATTGTACTGAAAGCAGAGGTAGGTAGCTCAGGTCCAGAAAGTAAAAAATCCAGACCAAGATTATGTTTTAACCATCCAGTTGAGCACTCTGTGACTGGGACTCTTTATACTCAACTGGTTGGTTGAAACAAAATCAAAATCATTCTGAAGCTGAACCATCCCCCCTCTGGCTACTACATTTAAATGCCATTACTCTAGTGGGTAGAGCCAATGTTTTACCTTACGTCCTGATTTTGAATTGGCTTGATTTAATTCTTTTGTTTTTTGAATTTGGGCTGCTCATATTAGTGCTTGGCTTCAAAAATATACTACATGTATTTCCAGTCTTTGCCAATAGGTGGAGCAACAGTTTTGTAAATTGAATTTTAGCATTTCCTTCCTAAGAAAATATTTTGTTTTTAACAGCATATACATGTGATGTGTCATTACGATGAAGTACTCCTGCTACATTAGAGGCCATCACACTAAAACCACTCACAGGTAAAGTGAATAACATTGGTTATCTCATTACAATGGCACATTAGTTAATTGGTTAATAAATCTCATTACAATGGCACTGGTCAAGGGTGCCGTTATATAGGAGACAAGTGATCAGTCAGTTCTTGAAGTCGATGTGTTGGACGCACAATAAGCTGAATTGTGATGGCTAGATGCCTGGTTCAGAGCATTTCTAAAATGACAGGTCTTGTGGGGTCTTCCCAGAATGCAATGGGCAGGACCAACCAAGACGGGTCCAAGGAATAACAACCAGTGATGGGGTCATAGACACCCAAAGCTCATGGATGCGCATGGGGAGCGAAGGCTAGGCTGTCTATTTGAACCCACAGGAGAGCTACTGTAGCACAAATTGCTGTAAAAGTTAATGCTGGCTGTGATAGAAAGGTGTCAGAAAACATAGTGCATCTCAACGTATGGGGCTGCGTAACTGCAGACCGGTTAGGGTGCCCATGCTGACCCCTGCTCACCACTGAAAGTGCCCACAATGGCCATGTGAGTGTCACAACTGGACCATGGAGCGATGGAAGAAGCCGTGAAGAAGACAAGATGGCCTACATAATCATTATTGCAGACCAAGTACACCCCTTCATGGCAACGGTATTCCATGATTCTCTTTTGCCAGGATAATGTGCCCTGCCACACTGCAAACATTGTTCAGCAATTCGTTGAGGGACATTTGTTGAGGTGTTGACTTGGCCACCAAAATCGAGCATCTGTAGGATGTTCTGGACAAACAAGTCCGATTGACAGATGCCCAACCTTGCAACTTACAGGACTTAAAGGACCTGCTGCTAATGTCTTAGTGCCAGATACCACAGGACACCTTCAGAGGTCTTGTGGAGTCCATGCCTCAATGGGTCATAGCTGTTTTTGTGGTATGAGGGGGTCTGCAGAATATTAGGCAGGTGGTTTTAATGTTATGGCTGATCAGTATATTCTCAAACCAGGTTTTGATGCAAAGTTCACCACATGTAAGTTCACTTTCAGTAAAAACCTAAGAGCACAAGGAAGTTTTACATGACTAATCTGAAAAAGCGCCTGTTTAATAATGGCAAATCTGCTGATACAAACTGCCAGAGTTCTGCTGATATGAAAGATGAGAGTTCAAAGATTAATTTAATTTCCATTTATGGGAAATGTATTGCTTGTATTAAATGCACTTCCAAATACACCTGAACCAACATCTACAAGAGGCTGGGTCCCATATGCAAATTTGTCACCAGGGACATCCGAGTCTATGATATGTGGTACAGAGACTGAGAGCAAATGGTTTCTTCATTTGTAATTTGACCGATCCTACACCGAGGGGTTTTAAGATTTCAAAATTTTGCCCAGAACTTCACACTTGGGAGAGACTGGCTAGGTGACTGAACCTCGGTGTTAAAATCTGTCCAGATGTATGCTATTCGAGAAATAGGGGACGGTTTGTAGGTCGGATAATATGCTTCATCTATATATCCAATTTTATACTACAATTAATTCGAGGGGAAACCTCTATATTAACTCCACTGTTTCGGTAAAAATGCACCGAAATGTTGACTAAATAGCTGTATGTGTTTCCACATGCCTGACATGCTGAACATGTTACACATGTTTTACACATCAGCCGTGTTAGTTATTTTCAGATGCCATTATGCTCCGTTGCGTAGGTATCTCCAATTGGGATTATATAGCTGTTGGCAGGTGGATTGGATTTCCCTACACTAGGCTACTTTTTAGGCATTGGTTCCAACATATGCTTATGAAGTTGATCTATCCAGAACTGAATTACAAATTATATCTCAATTATAAAAAACAGTCACAATGACTCAACACGAGGAGCAACAAGTGGGGATCTTTCGCTTTCCTTTTTTATAGTGCCATTAAAATCACGCGTGATTTCCCTCCAGAAATTTCCGTCGGCACGCTAGGTGAATTCTACAATGAGATAACTGAGATGTTTGGATCGCGGGGGCGTTTAGGGAAGCGTTGGTTCTAGATGTGGATTTGGGTGAAGCTCGGTTTGATTTAGATCAGGAGGAGTGGCGAGCTGCTTACCCAGAGAGCTGGCGCAGCATGGAGAACCGGGATAGATCCGTATAAGACGGTGACAGCGCACCGGGGCAGCCTGTTATGAGAGCTGTAACGCGGAGTGTATATATACACGCAAGGCTAAACGTTACAGGACAGACTATTCTAAAATGCAAGGGATTAGTAAAGAGAGAGGCTTCTTACTGCGCCTAAGATGATACTGTTTCAGAGTCACGGAGCACTCGGCTTATAGGGGATAACGGGAAGAAAAGCCGGCTGATGGTTTCTATTGGGACCTCTGCACCTTTCCGCAGATTTTCTTACTCCTTGGATATAAGTTGATGAAAGGCTCTTTTCGGCGATGTCTCACACAGCCCACTCGGAAACTAGGAAGTTCACCCGGGGTCTTAGCAAACCGGGGACCGCGGCCGAGCTGAGGCAGAGCGTCTCCGAGGTGGTCAGGACGTCTGCGATCGCGGTGAGTAAAGTCTATTCATTTTGCATTGCTTTCATTGTATTTTTAAGTGCGTTTCCATCGCGTCTCAGCCGCGGATACGCTTTGGAAAGGGAGTTAATTTGCATGGCGTCACACCTCGTATCTGAAAGCATTTATAGGTTAACTTGCTGCTTGCTGTTAAGGGGAGTTTTCGCCCAAGGAGTGAGTGAACTTTGGAAATCTTCCCCCAAGAGTCCGTATTGGCGACATGCATCGCCGCGACCTCCCGATGACGCAGCTCCCAACTGCAGTCGCGATATATTTCAGATGAGAGCGGCTGCGGCTGCCAATCGAAGCGTGTTTTTCGGGTTAAGTGCCGCTTAGTGGGCCGACATCGCCTTGGTTTAGTGGTATGCGAGCGGCTATATCAGATCAGTATAGGATCTGCACGTCGGAACCGGAGGCTCCGGGCTGGCGGGGTCTCAATTACCGACAGACGCAGAACTGAAAGGCGATGATACGGTGTTGCTGAAAGATCTGAAGTTTGCATCTGAGGCTGAGAAACAGCTTCACTAAGTGCTCCAGGACATGGGAGAAAAGCCTTCGTGTGGTGAATGTTTTATTTTAAAAAAAAAATTAAGAAAAGCAATTAATTCTCTCAGAGACATGCAAATTGATATAGGCGTGTTAATCGTCACCTCTGAGGGATTATTTTAAGATTTACCTAGTTTGGACTGGGTGATGATATTCACGGAAGCGAAGGATGTCATAGGGTAGCTTCAATTTGCTGAGCCACGGATATTTCGGAACTGACATTGTCCATATTCTGTTGTTTTACTTAAGAAGGAAAGACGCATCAAGTCATATCTTTGTATTTATTAATACAGCATATCAGGATTTCTTGCTCAGCCGGAGCTGGGCTAAATATATTAAATGTAAATGAACAAAAATAAAACCTATCTAAACTGTAGTACCTTAAATCCGTAAAGTTATCCGATTTACCAAGAAATCCGGCTTTGTGGAACACACCCTAGGTCAGGGTTCTTCAACTCTGGACCTCGATTCTAAATTCCAGGCTTTGTTCTCAGTTCTCCCAGGTAGTTTAATAATTACTGATTTTGATTGATCAGAGGCTTCACACCTGACTGACAGGTAAAGGAAGGCTGTAAAACCAGCAGTGCTTGGAACTTGAGGACTGTGAGTTGAATAACTCTGCCCTAGATGTTGACTGGCAGAAATGCTGAGCTATCTTCATTGCTATCACTGACCTCCACTCTAGAATTATTGTGTTGTGTTACACTACCATCCACACACCATCCTGGGAGACGCAGGGCACTCCCTTGGTGGGATTCTATGGCACACACATACACACACAAACATACACTAAGGAGAATTTGAAAGCATGTATTCAACCGGACTGTGCGAGAAAACTGGAGTGTACCTATAGGAAATCCCCCACAAACATGGATAGAATATGCAGATTACACGTAGGTAGACCTGGGGCTGGGATTTGAACCGCTCCAGTTCTGGTGGGGATACCAGAATGAGGTTTGTTGGCCATGCAAGTTCATACTTACAGGACGTCTGGCTCGGCCTGGGTCTAATAGTGACGTAGCTAGGCAACGGTAAGTGTGATGTGGCAGTACAACCCACTGAGCCATCCTACCAACCTTTAATTCACTGCCACTCCTGTACAAAATAAGTTATGTTCGAGCAAACATTGATGTGACATGCTGTGATTACTGTACGAACCTGACACCTCAAGGAGGACCGTGTCCTACGTGCCACTCCAGAGTGAAACCTGGTGTGAAGTAGGCCATTAATCTTGTAGGTGACGTCCAGCTGAGCAAGGGCATTGTCTCTCTGGCACATACAGCTTAGGAGTAGTGGTCGTCTCTTAGTGCACTCTGACATGAATAGATGTCCTAGATAGTTTTTCTCAGAGGATGCGCTTGTGTGATTGCTTTGTCCCAAGCATCTGATTTACCACAGAGAGTTTTATGGGTAAAAGTAGATCTAGACACTGAAAGGTCAGTAGGTGGAAAAAGGCGGCATGTGGAACATAAGTAAACATCACGGGCCGGTTTCCCGAACAAGGATTCAGACTAGTCTTGGACTATATTGCCATTTCAATGGAGATTCACCATTGTAACTCAAAGCTAGTCTAGGCTTAGGCTTAATCCTTGACTGGGAAACTGGCCACACGTGTCTTTGTTATGGACCTGTGTGGTTGACTGTGACCTCTTAGATAACCCTTCAGGTTTGAAGTCCAAAGTCCTGACTCCGCCTGTAACCAAGAGTATCTGCCACCTGCGTCACATTCAGTTCTAAAAAATCAGTTTGAGGTTGTTGGGATGCATCTGTTCTGTGTCTATCTGTAGATTTAGGCTGTGAAGTGAGTTGAGCTCTTGGCCATACCCACATCCTGTGAGGAAGAATCGCTCCGGTGTCCCGCGGAAGGTCAGATTACTGTGATGTGTGTCAAGTGTCGGGCGTGAGTTGCAGCTTCAGTGCTCTTGGACCCGGGTCATCCCACTGGCCCGCGCTGGTTGCAGAATTCTTCTGTAGGCAATCCTGGTTCTTGTGTTTCTTAGCCTGGTTCTCAGGGACCCTCAGACAGTCCATGTTTTTGCTTCCTCCCAGATGTGGACTGTCTGGCAGGGAGGAGCAAAAACATGGACTGTCTAGGAGTCCCTAAGGTCCAGGTGAGAAACACTGATCTGTCTCTTCTTGTATCTCTGCTATTGCCTCTTCTCCTTTGAGTTTTTTAAGGCTTTTTAAAATGCAGATTTAGTAGCAAAATCAGTTAACATTTAGACACAACATAGTGATGGGAGGGATGAGGTGTGAAACCGGCAATACATTCCGTTGGTTGCGTTACTGGTTCCCAGTGGTAATGACAGTGATTGACAGCCATGGTGAGTCCCACCCACTATGAGTTTCTCAGGTTCATTTCACACATTGCTAGGTGATCCACTGATGAATGGATGGAGATGGCTTATAGAGGGAGTCAAAGAAGAAGCTGCTTTGTAGCGAGGGGTCAGTTTTGGGCCAGCTGCACAACTGCAGTCAATAATGCATGTTACATTTCAACCAGCAGCTCCCTACCCAGAATCCAGTTCACCATGCCCTGACAGCGGGAGTAAAGGGCAGTCGCTGGCAGGAATGAGACCCACGCCATTGGGAGTTTATTTCTGTGAAAGATTTTTCATCATGTGACCGGAGGGTAAAATGTTCCGGTCCCTTCTTCTGAGTTCCATGGGGTGCCATGAAGGCTCAGTGGTTGGCATCAAGATGCCAACCACTCAAAGCTGAGTTTTTCCGCTCTAGAATTGAGAAGCATGCAAATACGAAGACGTTTGACCCCATGTAGCTCTCATGCAGTTCCTCAGTGATGCTGTTTTTGCCAGTTGACTTGTGGTTTTGCCTCTAATATAGGCCTAATTTCTGACTCATCTATACAGCCTTCAGGAATATGTTGATTGACACCGTGGTCATTCCAGACATGTTAATGACATGGTGAGCAGGCCTGGTTGTTGAGCAACAACACTTGGAAACATGTCAGTCAACGTTTCATAAGGATGATGACTCAATTACACGATGGTTAAACCAATCACTGACTGACAGCGCACAGTAATCCTGTCCACTATGGGTTTGAGAACCTTGTTCATCTCATCACTAATGCTAAGCCATAAAGCTAAAAAAAATTAAGTCTGAATGAAAGTACTTTATTAGGGGTGAGCATAGAGGTATAATTAGTATGAAAAATGAAATACTAATTGGACCAGTTGTCCTAGGGGATTGGCTAAAGTGGGAACTGATAAACTGGTCCAGCTTATCAAGTAGCACTTTGCAAAATCGTGGTCATGGGAAAAGTGTCTTCCGGAATATGTGTGCAGACAGCCTTTGAGTTTATGTACACCTGCCATAGCAAGGTCTGAAGACCAAGGTCCCCACTTCGAAACCTTCGTCTCCAGCCCGCAGGGCTGCTGGTCTGGCCTGCTTCGGTCTGAGTCCGCTCTTTGTCTACCACAGGAATGAAAGGAAGAAGGAACAGAACCAGTTCTTTATCTGCCCGGCAGTCTGTCTTCTAGGTCTGCTATCATACTTGCTTGATGAGGTACCAAAAGACCAAGTCAAAGATTATTTGCATATGCATACCAAACGTGGAATTTCTGCAGGAGGACTCGCTTGGAACGTTCTTTCATGGACCGCAAGCAGCTGAGGTTCTGCCTGCTTTACTGAAATCGACGCTGATCTCATTTACAGCAGGAGAGTCTCATGACATCTAGGGACTTAAAGGGAGTTTAGTAAAGAATCCGGAAAGAGGCCTCGGTGTGCGGAGCTGCCTGATGGCTGCTGTGGAGACAGGACGTTGTGGACATCTCCTTTCAGGTTATCTTGTGGGTTTCTCTCCATTTTTACCCAGGATTTCCTATTTGGGATTAAATAAAGTTTAGCTGTCAAGTGAGGTGCCCCTTAAATCACGTACTGCGACCGTAATGCTATTGTGCAAGGCTTCACGTGCGGGAGAAAGTCATCAGACATGCAACATCAGCATAATTTGGCGTGTCCCCTCTGCCTTCACACACTGAAAATCCCTCCAGGAGATCTGTCTGATGCCCCCACCCCCCATTCATTCCCCAGCTCTCAGATGACCCAGGTGTTGTAACTAAGACTGAGGGTGTGGCCATCTCCTTCGTGTTCCCAGCTGCCTCTCGTTTGCATATTTACAAACAGAAGGTGAGTTTCTGTGGATGGGGAGGCGCGGCCTTGTGTGCGGTTGCTCGGGCGAGCTGGGGGCGAGCTCTGCGCACGGCAGCGGGCCGCCGCTGCCTGCTGGGGGTGTTCAAAAGCCGCAGAACATCAAGGATATTCCCGGAGTTGCGTGATTTACGACGGAGGGGGCACGGCGTAATGTGAGGAGCGAGAGCCGCGCCCCCCTGGGCCGCTGTGGTTCAGCAGGAACCCGGAGCGCCGTTGGCTAATGGTCAAATGAGATCCGGCCGCGGCCAAGGCTGCTCCGTCCAAAAAAAAAACCCTGTTTACTCCTGTCCTCAGGCTGAGCTGGAAATTCAAATACCAGAGATTTATTAGAATTTACAACCCCCCCCCCCCTTTAAGCCAAAACACATAATTAGGCACAGGAGGAACCGCAAATGTGGGTCTGGCTCTTTTTTTTTGTAAACATTACTAGTGTCACTGACATTATCAGTTTTCTTCTGCTGTGAATGGTGGGCCAATTTGCTTGCTGCCCATGCGGGGGATTGCGTTTGGGCAGCTTGGGTTACAGAATCTCAGTTCTGGAGCTTCAGTGTTACCTGCCCAAAGCATTGGTTCTGAAGGAAGTTGAGCTGTCCCACTGGTGGCATGTTTTGGATGGGCAAGAAGGGCCAAGAAAGACAGCCGAATTATTACAGCCAAGTGAAAAGGGTGTCAGGGTCACCGGGGTTTCGGGCCCAGTCCCCCCAGCTCTGGGATCAGGTATGTTGATGTGTTAGGGAGTGGTGATGGGTGGAAGTGAAAGCAAGCCCACACAGACTAGGGGAGTGTGTCAGTAAGGAAACCCTGTGTCATAACACATACCCTTAGCTTTGTTGTTCTCTGTAGTGTTTATGTTTATTTTAAGTTCCTCGTGGTCGTGTCCAGCGGTATCCCAACCACTGCTGTATGCTGGTCCTTGTTGGCGCTCACTCTCCCGTCCAGGGTCACATGGCTAGCTTTGGGGCGCTGACTCCCTGCTGCATCATCTGCGCAGGCTGCCTGCGGGTACAGGGTGTGCCTGCAGCTCAGCTAATCATACAGAGGCCCCATGTTACCAGGACCTTTTATAAAGAAACGGGGTGTGGTCAAAGGCTGCATGATTCTGGGTAAAACATGAATCATGGTTGTTATTTTTTTTCCACTCAACTTTGCAGAACCGAGAGGGCACACTTTAGGGTTTTAACAAACAACTCACTTCCAACTGCAAAAAAAATGCCAAACAAACTTGAACCGAACACCTTCAGTGAAATACTTGCTACAAAATTCTTTGCTACAAATTTGTCGTGATAATCCAAAAAGAAATCCACAAAAGTGACCCCCTTTTCAGTCTGAATACAACATTATTGCTCGAGATGAGGGGTATGATCGCAATTTAAAAACGATCAGTCATGCAGCCCTAGTGTGAATCATCTTCTGCAAAGATGGTGGGTCTGCAGAGATAGTGAAGGAATTACTGTTGGTGGTCCATGTAGGTTTTGAAAGAGCTTAGACTTACAGGTTCCTTCCAGCAGCATATCCCAGTCCAGTCCACAGGGCACATTGGACGGATCCACATTTTTGTTTTAACCCAGTTCCCCGCACATCTGTAAGGTAGTTAGAGCTCCTGATTGCTTGAGTCAGGTGTTCTGGAAACTACGATAAAACAAAAATGTGGATCCGTCCAGTATGCCCTGTGTATGTATATGTCTCAAAAGAGAACAAGATGCCATGTTCTAGAACATTGGTGGTCTTACCCAGAAAGGGCTGCTGCATATGCAGGTTTTTGCTGCAGCTCCCTAATTGGATCACTAATTAGAGGACTGACTGGGTGAAGGGTCCTGATACCTGGATTTGAACAGCTGACCTGCAGGCCATCCCAAAGACCCGCATACACACCGGCCCTTTGCGGGTAAGATTGGCCACCCCTGCACAAGAAGAAGCATTCCAGTGTACAAATCAGGGAGAGAATAGGGGAAAATGAGCAGCTTGTCACCCCCCACACGTTTGTTCTCTGTGTATACATACATTTCTGGTGAAAGGGGGTAATTTTATACATTCTTCCTCCTTTTAAAGAGTCTGCAAGCTCCCTAACTGAGGAGAGCTCGCCATTGATTCATCCTGGGGCTGCCATTTCGCGATTCTCTGCAGACCGAATTATTTATGTGCATCACAGTGGCACGCACCCTCGTGCCGGGGGGCAAATGTTGGGTACTTAGAATTTCTGGAGGGGGGACTGACTATTGTAATTGATCCTGTGAAATGAATGGAGGTGTTTTTGATGGCATGCGTTCGAAACAGAGGCCTTGTGACACGAGCAAAGCAGGGCCCTGACCAGGTGCCAGAGTGGACCGGTCCCGGTCTTGTAGGGACCTGTGTGAAATGGCACGGTGAGAGAGAGCCTTCCATTGGCTCACACGTGCCCCCCCATGCATCAGGCACACGCACACTCAGATTAACTGGGAACAGCCAACTCCCTCGAACCAGCTCGTCTGGAGTGAAGAACTAGGCGATGCTTCTTTTAATTCTTACAAATATGCGTTCGTTTTACTCCCCACCCTCCCCTGCAGAAGTTGCTGTGCCTTGAGACAAGATTGACTGCAATACTGGCGCCGCCTGATAAATGAAAACTGGAATCGCGGTTGAAAGTACAGTTACTCAGACGGGGCGCGCCGTGACACACGAAATCCACGTTAAGGGAATGATCCAGGGCTGTGTGCTGGTGACCGTCACATTAACCCGTGCGGGACTGGTCACCTCCGGGTATCTAATCCCCATGCGTGTCTGAGGAACATAGCACACATGCCAAGGTACCATTTACCGGACAAATGAGACTCATCCCTGCTGTTGTTGTTCTCATTGCTATTGTTCTTTATCTGTCCAGGTCGGTTGTGTTCCTCCCTGCCCACTGCTTTTAGAAGGTTTTTGTTGCAAGTGACAGAGCTTCTCCTTCGGAGAATTTTCCGAAAAACGTCATCTCGTCAGAACTGGAATTACCTGTTTTTTTTTTTTTTTTTTGTTTTTTTTTTTTAAAACCAGCCAGCAAATATGTTGTCACTCAGGAACCAGTTTATTACACTTTAAAAAAAGCCCTTTTGTGTGTCTGTGTGTGTGTAATGAGTGTGCTTAGTGACCTCATTAACCCTTATAGTAGTGGGGTGTGGTAATGGCTTCATTTAAGGGCAGGAAGTGACTTGAGAGTACCCCCCCAATTTGCTGCAAGTGTGTGCATTAGCTTTGTGAGCCCCCTGAGAAGTAAAATATCCGTTATTATCACCATTTTTATGCAAGGGTTAATGCACCACAAACAAAAATCACATACTTTTAAATGCTATAAAGGTTAAGAACAACATATGAGACCATGTACAGTAATCCTGCTGCTATATCGCGGTTCCGTTACATTGCAGATTTTTCCCTGATGCATTGCAGTTCTCTGCGATGTGTGTGTGCTTAGCCCGACATCCACATATCGTTTGTGTTTACTAAATGTGTTTTAATAAGTTTACATGTGTTTAAAGCATGTGGGAGGGCTATTTTAATGGTTAAACTATAAAAAATTATAGTTAATATGGTCTTTCTATATGGTGGATTTTCACCTATTGCTGATGGGCCTGGAACGTAACTTCTGCGATAGGCGGGGGATCACTTTATATGCTATCTACAGCGTGCATTGCACAGTGTGTAGTGCATTACCCCATTTATACCATGGTTACTACCAGAGCTGTTAGTAACGGATTACTATAAAACAAAGGTGACAATACTTTTGGCGGTAACGATTTATGTAGCTAATTAATATTTCAAATTAAATAAAGTATTGCATTTTTAATGGGCTCATTACTCATTCGTCTTGAATGAAAACATTAATGGACAAATGCAGCCTGTCTCCTTACGGTGGCACAATGAATGACTGATATTAGGTACAGTGATAGATAAAATCTGACAGCCTCGCACTATCACCGCGGCAACCCTAAAATAAGATACAGTGGTACCTCGGTTCTCAAACTTAATCCGTTCCGCACTCCTGGTCGAATCCTAAAACGTTCGAGGTCTGATCAAATTTTTTCCATAAGAAATAATGGAAAACCAACTAATTGGTTCCTGGCCCCCCAAAATTACACCTAAATATGTTTTTTAGCATGTAAACACAAAATGAACAGGTTAAAACAAGAAGAGTATTTTTTTTTCTTAATGGCTAAATGGTAAAGATCTTATCCCAACATTACCCCTGTCTTGCCCCAATCGTCAGCTCCTTCTGTGTGCCACGCCCCCTCGTTAAC